>JANHFT010010620.1:207762-223641 GCA_032467955.1 Pseudoxenodon macrops | reverse complement strand
CCCATATTTCATTATCAAATTTTCTCATATTTTCTTCTTCCAGACACTTTCAACATCCCCTGTCAGAGTATACACTTAAGATTGGGAAATGGATTGAAGAGATAATTGGTCAGTTGATAAGATTTTAAACCAGAGATATTTTTATTGGGAATATTAAACAAGAATTATACCGAGGAGATACAATATTTATTATTACACATAATTACTGCAGCAATAATAGTACTTGCCCAGAAATGGAAAAATGATAAAATACCATCCGATGAAGAATTGATAAGGAAAATACTCAATTGCGCCGAGATGGATAAATTGACAAAAGAGATAAAAGAAATGGAAGAGACAAAATACTATATAGTTTGGGATAAAATTTATAATTGGCTAGAGACTAGAAATAGAGAATAAGGACTAAGGATGAGATAAACGACAAAGGGTATTGTAATATACTGTAGGTATTGTATGGGATGTAAAATAGTATTGTATTATAAGTAATCCGTGGGAAGAAGTAAAGATAGAAATGATAGAAAAGAGAAAATGGTCATAGATATAAATAAAATTAGAGAAACTTAAATAGTGTATAACCGAGATGAAACTGTTGTAAAAGTAAGTAGATGTTTTGTGTGTTGTTGTACGTCGATGTATGTAATCTTTTGCGGTTTTTAATAAATAAAAATTATTTTGGGGGGAAAAAAGGAATTGATACAAAATACCCGAGCCATTAAGAATCGTTACAAAATACAAAAAAATGCTATATTAAGACTCAGGACCTGTAGGGAAAAGAAACTGTTAAGCCTCTCTATTTCTAAAGCTAAACATTAAACAAACAGAAGGTCTGGGATATTACTACCGGTAAAGACAAACACAAACGTGATTATAAAGCAGATGTTGTAAATACTTGAGGAATAAAATACATATTGACTCACTAACACATACTAAAGTCTCCTTCCCCGGCCGAGATTGCCCCAGGACAAAAGAACAAAAACGTTTCAAACGATTAGGACAGGACGGATAAGAAAAAGTAATCACATACACAAAAGAAAACACACAAAATCCCATCAGACTGTACTAACCGACTTCAAAGAGAAGGATGATATAAAAATCATATACTGACAGTTCAGTTTTTGTTAGCTAACCAGAAACGCTCGATCCGTGCCTTTGCCTTCTTGCCTTCCTGAAATAAAAAAAAATGCCGCTTTCATGCAGCTCGCTTCAGTCCAAATTATTTTGCTGTGTCAGTGACGTCTTCCCAGCTGGGGAAACTAACCGAAAAGGGAACTTTTTCCTTCCAACAGATTGTAACTGTAAAAAATGGTCATAAGTCACTTTTCAGTGGTGTTGAGACCATTGTAATCTGGCTTCCCCATCGACTTCACTTGTCAGAAGGTGACACTTGTCAGACACTTCCAGCCATGGAAGGTCACTATCAATTTCACCTCTGATCTACCCCACAGATTCCGTTATCATAGAAAAATTAGAGGAGAGAGTTCTAGGACGCTACCATGGTGCAGTAACTGGTATATTTTCTGGCATTTATTTGTATATAGTATTTGTAATATAATACATTTTCTTTTTTTGTTTGCCCCCTCTTGTCAAGCATCATGATCCACTACCTTTTTTCACTTAAGCACTGTAAGAAGTTAGCATCCACCCCTCTCCTAGGAAAATGAGATATTTTAGGAAATATTAAAAGGGCAGAATATTTCCCCTAAAATGGAGGCCGAAACTCATCCCCCCACCTTTGTCAATGGGCCATTAAGGCCTGGGCCAGTCTATTCTACATAACAAAGATCTACCTCCTTCAGACAGAACCATAGTAGGAATTGCCCAAAGCCCTTTCATTACATCATCACCCAGCAAGGCTCAACCAAGCCTGGGACTCAGGATTGTCCTACAGAGTTGCCCCTGCATGGCCCCATGGGAGCCTGACAACCAATCAGAATACAAGCGCAAATTCAAAACCCCATAGGAGGACATAAAACCCAGGCACTCCCAGCATCTCTTTTCTGCCCAGGATCTCAAACCATGTGATCCTGTTCATCATTAAACCATGTTTCCAGTATATTTCGCCCCACTTGGAACTGAACCCAAAAGGATGTTTCTTCCAACAGGACCCCTAGGGGCCATAAGGACTCCAGTTGAGAAATCACTGCTTTATATCATTACTATTGTCCACTCCTCTTTACAAAAAAAGGCAAACACCACAACTGAATAAGATGCCTGAGGGGACCTAGTGGTTTTCATGGCAGAGGCAAGCCTTAAAGTGGTTCACAATTCTGGGTGGCCATATGCCCTTTCTTTTCCACAAGGTTATTATTTCATGCAGTGTTTTTCAAACTTGACCACATTCAGATGTGTGGGCTTCAGCTGGTAGAATTTTTCCAATCAGCATGATGGCTGGGGAATTCTGGGAGTTGAAGTCCACACAGCTTTAACTGACTATAGGATTCTGAGAATTGAAGCCCATCCATCTTAAGAGCTGCCAAATTCGATTTAATAACTGATATTCTCAAATATTCTCTTTCAAATTTAACACCCGATTCCACCTTTCCGCTCTCGGAGCTGGAAAGCAGAAGGGAATCCTCCCATTCAAGGGCGACCCTGTGGTAAACACCCCCCCCCCGCCAGAGGCCCGCAGCCCGCAAATAAACCGCCCGTGGGAACCAGGCGGCCTCGCCCACGGGACGGCGGGAGGCGGCGCCAAACCAGCCTTGCCGCATGCGCACTAAAGTTGCCGGCTCCTTGCCGGACTGAGCCGGCAGGCAGTTTGAAGCGATCCTAATGGTGCAGGATCAGGGCGGCGGGGAAGAAACCGCCGGTCCCACCGCCGGAGGGTCAGAGGCAGCGGAGAGATGGGAGCTCAGGCAAGAAGAAGCCGGGACCCGGGAGGAGGAGGAGGAGGACGGAGGAGCACCGGAGCAGCCTTGCCCTTTTCAGGTTCACGACATGGAAGCAGCGGGCGCTGCCATGCAGGGCGAAGGGAGCTCCTGTTCCTGCACCTGCAACAGGATGCCCGGTGGGTGAAGAGGCAAAATGCCGGTGGCTTTTCGGTGACCAGGTTTTGCCGGTGCCGAGATTGCCCCCCCCAAAAAAAATATATATATCCCTGCGCTCTTCTCCTTGCGCTTCTACCCTTGACCTCCACCGGGGGTGCCGAGAAACAAGAGTTGTTTTTTAGGTGCCCTCCGGCTTAAGGCGAGGCATGAGCCGCCGCCGCTTCTGCCCGGGCGACGGGCGAGTTCCAACCCGTGCCCGAAGAAATGCCCGCCCGGCCCCAGTCCACGCCTCCTTAGGTTTCCTCCAACTTTGGAAAACTCCCGTTAAACAATTCGGACGGGGCTCCCCCAAAGGAGTAAAACGAGGATGGCTGATCTTAAACGTTGAGTTTAAAAAAAAAAAGAGGTTTCTCTTTTAGTTCCTTGAGAATAATAAAACAACAACAAACATTTCTGAGTGGATCGACCAGATTGGTAGGATTAGAGTGCCACGAAACGGAAGGCTTCCCAGCGTTTTGTAGCACTTTCCTCCTGGAAGCCTTGCATAGCTCTGCATTTTTTAGATTTTCATTTTTCACTCTTATCTAATTTATAAAATGTGCTGTCCTTTTTGTTCTGGAAATATGCATTCTTGGGGAGGGGGGTGTTCATCTGTCCTGAATCTGTATTTACTGTAATCTATTTATTCAGCACTCTTATGCCCAGAACTACAATAGTTTAAACAGAGTTTAGTGTCCCTTCTTCACACAAAGTGGTGAACAGAAACCTTCCTTTAACTGTGTAACAACTCATCTAACTTAATTTAACACGTGACCTTATTCCTTAATGTGTCTCATCCTTCTATTGGAAAAAAATGTTTGTTTTGGAATCAGAAAACTTTAGTTCCAGATTAATTACTGTAAAAGTTACTATTACTATTATTTAATTTGTGAACTAAGTTTACAGATTTTTATTTATTTAATAGGTTTGGAAACAACTCAAGAGTCACTTAGGTGGGATCTACAGTAATATGGAATATGTTACAGAATAATGGTATTAAGTAGCCTGTATTCTCATTCTTTGTAAATACAGGTTTTATTAAGCATCTCAGTATATACATAGTTCCTGAAGTCTCTTGCCATATAGTTTTGATTTTTCTTACTGACACAATTATCCTTTGATTAAAAAAACAGAGGCACTATTTTCATTGTGTCATAAGGCAAATCACCATGGTCATTAAGCAAAGCACATGGTTGTTAAGCAAATCCATTCTCTTGAATGAATAGTTTTTGCTGGGAGCTGGCAATTTATGGTGATGTGGGATCAGTGTGGGATGCTGCAACTAGTTGTAAATGCGAGCCAGTTGCTAAGTGCCCAAATACAACCATGTGACTGTATAACTTTGTAAGTAACTTTCAGGGGGGGTTCACTGTAACTTTGAACACTCATTAAGTGACCAATCGTTAAACAAGAACTACTTGTAGTTTTGTTCGCTATTACCTGACACTGCTCTCCATTATGTAATATCTGTAAGAGGTAATTTTATGTTTATACATAAACATATATTGAATCTGCTGGTCTGTGACCATACTAAAGATTTGACTTGACATATCAAATATTTCTATAAAATATGCATAGGTTGGAGTGTTTATGATTGACTGCATTTCCTGTGTGAAGAAAACATATTTTAAACGCAGGCCTATCATGTTAGTATTTTGTGCTTTTATGTGTAATAATTTCATAATTCATTCATACACAAAAATATGTTCACTTCTGTCAATCTCTAGTCAGACTTGTTCCTGAGTAAAAGTGACACCTCTGTTCCTCAGTGTAATTATGAAGTCAACTTGAATTTAAAATTCCCATCAAGGGTGTAATGTTGCCTTTTCAATGCTGTGTTGAAAGTTGATTATATTTTAAGATCCAGTGTCAGTAGAACATTGTGCTTGGAAAATATTATCTTACTCCATTCTTAAAGTTTACATTGAAAAGACAGATGAAGCAAAAAGTGTAGCAATTTTCTGAGCTTGATAAAAAACAGCTGAATGAGAAGCTCCTTTATTTTATTATTTATTTTGGCAGTATAAAGCAATAGCATAGGCTTTCATCCGAGAAAATATTAGCAGAGAGATTAATCTCCTTACAGAATGAATAGAAAGAGCATGCAAAATATGCTTGGAGCTGAGTGAAAGGAATTCTCGGAACTGAAGTTCGCACAATTTCAAGTGCCCAAAGTTGAGAAACATTACTATAGAATATTACAGAAGTGTGTGGGAATCATGCTGGGAAGGATGAAGAAGGAAACTTTGTGGAATGATGAAGCAGAAGAGGCTGTGGATGAAGAAAAGGGCACATAAAAGACTGCTGCAAAAAATGAGGATTAGAGGAAGATGTATAATGTGTATATGCAGAAAAAGATAGTTTAGAACAGAATTCCCCAACTATTCTAGCTTTGTGGACTGGCAGGGTTGGGGGAGGGAAGAGGGGATGGTTCTGTGTGAGGAACTGGTAAGCGTGCAAATGCACAACTCCATTTGCACGAATGGCGGGCACATACCCACAACTTGTTCAAGTGGAGACATGAGTGCACGCTTGCCCACCGCATCCATGGCCCAGTTCCAAACAGCTCACAGCCCAGCAGTGAGCTGCAGTCCGTGAGTTGGGGACCTCTGGTTTAAAAGAACATTCAATGAAAACAGGAAGTGATTAAGATTAAAAGAGGTGCAAAAATTGAGCAACTTTAATGGAAAACATGTTTTGGAAGTACGTGAAGCAACTCCCAGAAAATGGAATAAAATTGGAATGAAACTGAAATAAAGAAATACTGGAAGTATTGCTATATTGAAGAATGGAATTGAAATACTAGCTGACCTCCATTGTGCCCCCCTCTTCTCAGCCCTGGATCAGGAGAAGCAATTCTTCCTCACCTCTGCTGGCCAGCTGCAGTTGTATGCACTTTTCTCATGAAGCCTCTCGGCTTTCCAGCTGCAGCTGTGTCCCTTCTGTGCCTAACTCAGCCAACTGCTTGTCCAGTCGCTCATCCTGTGATTGGTTTGCAGTACTTGGCCTTAGTACTCCTGTCTCAGAGCCTCTATCAGCCTCCTGACGTTCCTTCACATCTCCATCTGACGTGCCTGGAACTGGCTTTTCCTCATCCGAATGAGTGTCTGGGGAGGAATCGAGGGAAGCCATTACACTGAGTGTCTGCAGGCAATAGTGAAGCATGGTGAAGGTTCCTTGCAAGTTTGGGGCAGCATTTCTGCAAATGGGCTAAGAGATCAGGATCAATGATTTCCTCAATGTTGAGAAATACAGGCAGATGCTTATTCATCATGCCATACCATCAGAGAATCACATGATCCCAAATTTATTCTGCAGCAGGACAATAGCCCCAAACATACATCCAATGTCATTAAGCATAAAGAAGTACAAGAAATCCTGGAAGTGAAGGTTTACACACGCGCACACACACGCACACACACACCATCCTGAACCATCTTAAAATCATAGAGTCTGTTTGGGATTACATGAAGAGACAGAAGGATTTGAGGCTGCCTACATCCACAGAACATCTGTGGTTAGTTCTCCCAAGATGTTTGGAATAACTTTGAAGGAACTTTGCTGATTTCCTTCAAAAAGTGGATGCAAGTGTACTTAGAAGAATTAATGCTAATTTGAAGACAAAGGGAGATCACCCCAAATATTGATTTGATTTGGATTTCTCTTCTATTTATTTCCTTACTGTTTTGTTAATTGATAAAAAATAAATATTAACACTTCTATTTCTGAAAGCATTTTTAAGTACATCATTTTTGCACAACTGCCTAACACTTTTGCACAGTACTGTATCTGTTGGTAATGTAAGGGTTTTATCTTTGTTAACTGTAGTAACAGGTACTCAAGGCTTTTGATAGAGAAGTAAGTTTCAAAGGGTTTTACCATATGATATGGTTTTCTGACATATGGACTTCAATTCCCAGAATTCCCTAGCCAGCCATGCAGTCTGGGGAATTCTGGGAGTTGAAGTCCATGTGTCTTAAAATTACCAAGGTCAGGAAACCCTGCCATATTGTACTTCAGAGAAAGAGGCTTAGACCTGCAATTCCTTGGATTGTGATCTACTTTAACTATTCCACTATTGATTTTGGCATCTTGTTTTTCTGATAATCAAATAGACTGGCTAAACATTAACCTGATGTTTTATTCTTCAAGGTCAACCTGGTTTGTATTTCTTTCATCAGCTGTAGTTCATCTTGAGCATCCCTACTTTAGTATAATATGAAAATAAACAGTACCCATTAACGTGTGCCTTTATTGTATAATGAGAAAACTGGGAAAATAATGCAATTGAGATCAAAACAAGTTTGCAGTAGGTATAATTAATCAGATGTCAAATGGTCTATCTGTTCCTGTATAAACAATCCAGATTGAAATGACTGATTAAACTGAGATGTGTATGTGCAATTCTAGTTGTAATATGTAGAGATTCAAGATGTCTTGAAAAACAAACTTTTTTTTTATAATTAGTGAGAGAGAGAGAGAGAGTTGCCTGAGTGTAGGACAGAGAGATGACTGGTGGTTAGAAGAATTCTGAATTTATTATGGAGAAGGTACAGTCTGTGTAAGTAGGTTAAGGGCCAAACTATTTGCAACTACAGCATTTTAAATAAAAAGAAACATGCATGTGAGTGGGAGCTCACTGCTTCTTTTTCCCAACTGAATGTAGTTGAAATGCAGGGTGACATGTATGTATGTATGAATGTATATGTGTATGTGTGTATGTATGTATTTGATTTATTTGCTACCCATCTTGTTTTGAAGTGACTGGGCATTAAAAGGCATTAAAACCATGAAATATAAATATTTCTAAAATGATAAAAATGGAATTACAATTAAGATAGAATTATAGTTAAAAGATAGGGAGGGAGCAGGATGTGTAGGCAGGGACATAATTGCTCACCCCTGGTTTAGAGGATGAGATGTTTCTTTTACAAACCTTCCTTTCTATATGTTCCAATAGTGACTCCTTATCCTTTCAATGTTAAGATTTTATTTTAAAATAATATTAAATACTGTTCAAATGCAAGAAATAACTCTGCTGATTAAAATTTCTAATTCTAATTAAAAGTTTTCCAGTGGGGGGGTTAAACTTCGGGTGAGTAAAATGATGGTAAATAAAGGCTAATGTTTTAATAGCGATACAAGTAGCCCTTGACTTACGACCACAATTGAGCCTGAAATTTCAGCCATAAGTCAAGACACAGCATGATTGGACTTATGCCCATTTTTATTATGATCATAAAGCAAGTCACTGTGATCATTAAGCAAACCACACTTTGTTAAGTGAATCAATCATATCCAGTGGGTGTTTTTCAGCTGGAAAATGGCAAAAAAAGGTCACACATCCCAGTCACATAACTGTGGAACCCAGCAACTGGTCACAAATGTGAGCTGCATGCTGAGCACTGAAAATGCAATCGCATGACCCTGGGAGTGCAGTCATAACTGTACCTTTTAAGAATCAATGGTTAACTATGAACAGTTGTTAATCGTAAGTCAAGAACTTTTTCTATCCGGTCTTTCAAACATTAAATCTCTCTTAAAGAACAACTAGATTCATTTTTAAACATTCAGATATAAATTTATTATCGAATAAGTCTCCAAATGCAATGATCTTCTAAGCTAAACAAAAAGGTAGCCTGTTTTGAGTTAAGCTCACCTCTTAGTGACTTCATATGGTAGACACACCTTCAGGTATGGAACTGATTTGCCCTTGCCCGCTTCTTTAATTTTTTTTAACTCCCTAGATTGATAAAATTCAAGTAATTATTTTTAATGGGAATCAGACCTGGGTAACCTATTGTCAACATAAGATCTCCCCCAACCAGTGGTGGGATTCAGCAGGTTCACACCTATTTGGGAGAACCGGTTGTTAACTTTATAAGCAGTTCAGAGAACTGGTTGTTGGAAGAAATCTTATTTTGTTTTTTTCCGACTTTACAGGGCTAATCCTGTAAGGAGGGCTGGAAGGAAACATTCTGGTGGTGTTTCTAGCTTACAGAAGCTGCCTCTCCAGTTAACCCTTATTACATTGTAACAGCTAAGGTGACGAGTTGACCACGGCCACCCAGTCACACGACCACTGAGCCCCGCCTGGTCATTAGGGCAGAGAACTGGTTGTTAAATTATTTGAATCCCACCACTGCCCCCAACCCATATTTGTGGTAAAAGGAGAAATGCTGCTAAAACATACCAACTAGTTGTCGATTTTTCCGTAGCATGCATTATCTTTTAAAAAAAGCTGAAAATAGGTGTTGTTATCTTCTGCTAATCTCAATGCTTTTATTTACATTAACTGCTGCATCTTCATTAACTAAATAAAGTTAACTGAATCTCTCCAACCCTACCACCCAAATGGACTAAACCTTTCAATCGGTCCTCTGTAGGGATAATAACACCATCCCTCCCACAATTTTCAGATGCTGGAAAAGAAACAGGCTCTGGTTTCCAAAAGGATTCCTACTCATTTCTCAAATGTAAATACTTGCACTTTACTAGCATTTACCTTCAATTTATTTTTTTAAAATGTCACTGATCTGCCTGGTAATTATGATATTTTTACATCTTAACTGTCTATGTAGTCAGAAGAACCCTAACCCTGGCAAGGTTCCAACCACAATTTTTGAATGGAAATTACAGAATATCATATTGTGGGAAAGGAGTTGCTGAAACATGAACCCATATTTTGCTGTACTATCCTTATTATAAAAATGCCTGGATGCAGTTATCAAGGAGAGAAGCCACCTAGAACCAAGGAGAAATTCCCTGACAGTTAGAACTCCGACACTGGAAGTTTTTAAAAAGAGATTGGACATCCGTTTGTCTGAAATGCTATAGGGTTTCTTGCCTGAGCAGGACTAGAAGATTTCCAATACCAACTCTGTTATTCTGTCAGTTAACAAATCCACATTTAGTCTGATTTCCAGGTTAGCCAGATGCAGTTTATTTAACATTATTACTGTCTGATCAATGTGATTCTATTTCTCTGAACATCACTATGTTTTGTTTTGCTATTTGTACACTAGGCCACATTTTGGCCACATCAGTTTTATTATTATGCTTTGCTGTGGTTTTTATTTGCTGCTCAGAATGTGCTTTTGTTTTTGAATTGATCAGTGACTGTAGTATCATTCTGCCTGTCATTTTTGTCTTCTGTCTTGTTTCTTGAGATTTGGCCTAATGCCAATGCATTGATTTAAAAAAGAACACTAGATATTTATTATATTTGGCTATCTAGCTTTCTATCGTATGGCACATTCATATCATATTTCAGTAAAAAGGAACAAGGGGTAAAATACAAAACGTAGAATATAAAATCTACAGACATGTATCTAAGTTGCAAATATAATTACTTCATTTGTCGCAAACATGAAATCAGTGAATCCATTATAGGCTCTGTTTTGACATTGTCACTATGTATTGGATAGTTTGTTTTTTGGCCACACAGTCACAATTTGGTGATGATATTTTGCCGCACTTATAGAGGGGCTTCTGCACATCTATCATGACCAGTGTAAATTTAGTTCAGTGTTGTCCATATTGCATGGGGCTGGTCAAATCCAGATGGTTTTTCCAAGATGCAGAGAAAGCTTCAACATTGTGGGGGATCTTTGATCCACTGTTGTTTCCACATGTTATGTGTGTTGAAATCATATTTTACAAGTGCTGGATAGCTGGATGTCTAGATCTCAGCCTGTTTTCCTTCAAGCAGGCTACGTCACTCAGTATTGGCAACTGGGAATTATCAATGATCTTCAGTTATTCTTGAAGAAGGGCCTTTTTTTTGAATCCTGGAAAAAGGAGAGGAAATACGTAGTTGAATGTGCCTATTTTTATATTCCAAAGATGTCATTTGTCAGTTTGTGTGTCTCTGATGAGAAAAACAAAATAAAACACAACATATGAAGACCTCTCCTAGATCAGACTAAAGAAATTATCAATGCAGGGCAGCATTTTATTGTCACAGTACTTGTCAAATTGGCGGCCCACAGGCTGGATGCATCACATGCAGGCCACGCCCACCCCGGCTCCGCAAAGGCAAAAAGTGTCACGATATATCACGATACATCACGTGACACGATTGAGTTTGACACCCATGACATAAATCTTCAAGTTGGCTCTCACAAAACCTGTAAACAATTACTTTTTTTAAACCACTACAATTTTTGACAAATGGATATAAACAGCAAAAGCACTAAGCTAATGTATAACATAACATTATTACCAGGGGTGGATTCTGCTTCTTTTTGCTGCTGGTTTGTTCAGGGTCATGCTGTGTGTGCGCATGTGCATGCAGCAATAAAAAACTAGTTTCTACGCATTCGCAGAAGCAAAAAATTAGCTTCTGTGCATGCACAAAAGCAAAATCCAAGATGGCAGCCCCTACAGAGACACTGATGGAACCGGCTCCATGACGTCACCGCGGAGTTACTACCGGTTCTATAGGACCGGATAAAATTGGTAGGAACCCACCTCTGATTATGACTCTTTTTACAGTACCAAGTCTTTAAAGATTTTATCCCCAGCTTTATTTTATTGAATATATAAGAACTCAGGGACATTTGTAGAAAAGAGATCAAGAGTCCCATGTCCATATACAACATCAAGGATATACAAAAGGGGTGGAACTTGTGATTGCCAGCTCCACAGACAACCTGTAAGAGATACAGTACTTGTTTTTCATTTGTGGATATTGGAATAGATGCTAGTTCTACTGAATCATGATACTGTAAAAACCCATGTTTGATTTCTCATATGAAGCATAGTCATTAATCTTAAGCACATTAGTACCACCAGTGATTTGAGATTCAGTTTTTTCAAAATGGAAAGTTCACTGCTGGTTGAAAGCTGATTTTAGCACTGCTCTCCATGATCTGAAATGGCTAGGTCATGACCTCCTATATTTTGTCACCTTAGATTCACAGCTGTTCCGTATTAGAAAACAGTGATTCTCAAGTTTCAGGTTTAATTCCTCATTGCTTAGCAACCGGCAGAAGCACCTTGCCAAATCATGCTTTTGTTTCAGTCACTAAATCCTAAGACATATCTTTGGCTTATTTAATCACCTTAGATGAACTAATCCAGAACATGGGAGGGGAAAAAATAATTGCAAAGCAATTTAAACCGTAAACTGTATGCAGTTCCTGGAAGTATCCAGAGGTCCCAAGAAAATTCTGGATCATCTTTTCTGTCTTCAGCAAGTTCTTTAGAAAGAAGAAAAAATGTATAAGCTGTTCCAGAACTCCTTGTTTCTTTTTACTGTTGGGTGTTGGGCATGTATTAATTTCCTGGTTCTGACTACCATGAATCCTTGAGAATCTTGCAAGATTCTGTTAATGTAGCTTTGCAATAAAGTAGAATTAGTTCATCTACTTGTGTTTCCTGACTAGTTTATTTGGGAGGTCTGACATCAGTTTTGCAAAACTCAAGGTACAGACTTTTAACAGCTTGATGGATTAAGGTGGGTCCTTTCTAAGTTTCATTCTCTGACCCTTAAATCACTGGAGGTTCCTGCCTCTGTTATCTGACGACTTCCTAGGCAACATCACTTCCCATCCTCCCCAAAGGTCATCTACACATTCCATTACAGTTAGCCAAAAAAGATGCTAACTCCTGAATTTTTGTTGCCACTATAAATAAGCAAGCTCTCTTCCTACATAGTTCTGAGCCTATGTCTCCTGAAGTTACCTCATAACATCAATTCTTTTTAATTATCCATTAGCAGCCTTGAAGTAAAGCTCTTAGTATTTCTCTTGTAATCATTCTAAATGACTGGTAGCATTTTTCTTCTGTTTTTCCTTTCTAATTATATTAATTGAAGACCAGGAGAATATTATAGTGATTAACCTATTGAGGTAGGAAAAGGGAGAGTCATGTGTAAGTCTATCCTTGGTGGAGACTCAGGCCAGTCACTCTCTCTGTGCTCAACTTATCTCACAGGATTATTGTGGGGAAATGATGGGGGCGGAGGAAGTGCTACATATCACACCTTGAACTATCGGATATAAATTTAACAAATAAAATATCCTTCGTGTTTCTGGGCTTCATTTGGTTCACATAACTATTTGGACCCTAGTATTTAGTATTAGTGTGTAACTATATCAGTGTTTCTCAGCTTTGGCAACTTGTAGATGTGTGGACTTCAACTCCCAGAATTCCACTGTCAGCACATGCTAGCTGGGAAATTCTGGGACTTGAAGGCCACACATTTTCGAATTGCCAAGTTTGAGAAACACTGGCCTATATAATGAAGGCCGGGTGTTATAAGACAATCATTTCCTTTGGTATATAATGAATAATTGGTTTCCCCCCCCCCCCTTTTATTGTTTATTTTATGTATATGAAAATATTGGTTGACTGAATTATTTTCTTCTGTATGAAGGTGAATGATCATTAATTGGCCTTCAACATTTTTGACTCAATATCAATCTGAACAAATTTTCCCCAAATGTGTAAGCCAGAATTAATTATTCTTCATAATAGTATATAAATCCACTATGTATACTCCTTATTTCAATTTAAAAAATATCTATACTAATAAGTATATGTATTAACATTTGCATGTCTATAGGGATAGAGGCTCTCAGGCAATATAGAACTGCAATGTATTCACGCAGAGTATTACTTGTTCAGATGTCAGCATGCATGTAAAATAATACTTTTTAATTTTTTTAATTATTCATTGCTAACTGGAAATTACAATTATTCCATTCTAGGAATAAAGATGAAAACTGGATGTCCAGGACTTGGCTTGTTCTATACATTATTATCTGCCTTCCTGTTCTCTGTTGCTTCTTTATTTCTAAAGAAAATTGAAGATGTTCATTCAGTGGAAATCAGTGCTATAAGATGTATTTTTCAAATAACATTTATTCTTCCTGGATTAATATACTTCAAGTGAGTATTCTTTTCCTTTTGCATGTAAAAAAACCGAATAAAAAAAACTTCATAAAAGATTAAAATGCACAAAAAATGTGTAGGATGGATATATGTCTATGGAGATTCTCAATCATCCAGATCAGTTGTCCAAAAGGTGCTTTTGAAAAGGCAACTGGATTTTCTTGGTTTTTTTTCTTTGAAAATGTTTCACTTCTCATCCGAGAAGCTTCTTAGTCAGAATTGAGGAAGCTTCTTGAATGAAAAGTGAAATGTTTTCAAGAAAAAAGAACATGAAAGTCCAGTTGTCTTTTGAAAAACACCTTTGGGATATGTTGGATGGGTAAATATAACTACGGTATATAGTATGTTGTGTTTTAATCAGAACGTTATACAATTGTATACTTTTTGCAGCTAACATGACTTAATGCCACAATATTTTAAATTGATATAGGGATGCATGACATGCATTTTACAAATCTGGAGCAAAGCTAGTGTGATGATAGCAGAGTTAAATCCAATTAAGGTGGTGTCAGTTCTGTGTAAAACAGGATTGGGGGGAAAGAAGATTAATATTGTAACTTAAGCAGGCAGAACCATTTTTTATATATTTACACATTATTTATATTATATGTTTATCTTGATGGGATTTCCCAAAAAGGCTGCATAGAAGGGACTTGAAGACAGAGTAATAAATTGTGAGTAGGAGGCCTCCATTCTCTTCTTCTGCTTTCAGTGTCCTTCTGTAGCAAAGGTCTAAAGAGTGCCTTATTACATTGCTTAATGTATAATGCATTTGCCCATATCCTAGACAAGAACCTCACTAATGTGTGAGGTTGCTATTGAGTTTGCAGCTGGGAGACAGTTTGCTTCAGGAGATGAGGGCACTAAATCAAGAGAACTGACAGTTGTACAGATGTATGATGGTGATAACATCTGGCTCATCTCTTCCAAGATGTGAGACTACCAGCGAATAAGGGATTCCCCTTTTATGATTATTTTCATTATTGATCTTTGTTGTTGTTTTTCCCTGTCTGATATTTACATTATTCATAATTTTGTTATAAAGTATTGTTAGCTGCCTGGTATTGTGTATTGGTGATGGGTAGCCATATTCACACATATATAGCAGGGTTGTAGACCAGACTGGGATTTTTTTTTTTAAATCTTCAAAGAAGTCAGTGGCAAATCACTTTTGAACTATTGTTCAGAAAATTGCATAGATGTCCCCTTGAGTCAAGTTCAACTTGAATGAGTCTTGTATAACTTTCATAAAATGGCATTAATAGTTTGAACTTCCTAATTACAAGCTCAGTAGCAGATGAAGACAGAGGAGAATGACAGAATGTTGAGTAGTTGTGTGAAAAAAATCTAGTCAACAAAAGCATGTGTGTAATACTGAAAATATTTTGGGGGCCATCCTTTGATGGTGGTTGATGCCAGTGAGAGATCTGTTCTTAATGGTTGATTTAAAAAAAAGTTATGTTAGTTGAGAACTATGACTTGGATGAGTGAGAATCTCCATGGGCATTCTATTAGTTGAATTGAGTAGCTTCAATAAATACCCTCCAGCATGCTTATTTGAGATAGGGAAAACTTATTTCATTTTGTTTATTTATCAAATTTATTTACCACCTATCTCACAGTTAACTTTTTTTTCAAAACTTGTAAGCACATTTATAAGTTCAATGAACTTCAGAACCTTGAAGAAAGTGCATTTGATATAAGGGTTAAGAATATGGGTTATATGATAGAGTTAGCAGATATACAATAGAATAATGGTTGGAAGGGACCTTGGAGGTCTTCTAGTCCAACCCCCTGCCTAGGCAGGGAACTTCAGACAAATGGTTATCCAACATCATATTAAAAATGTCCAGTGTTGGAGCACCCACAACTTCTGCAGGCAAGTTGTTCCACTGATTAATTGTTCTAACTGTCAGGAAATTTCTCCTTAGTTCTAAGTTGCTTCTCTCCTTGA
>JANHFT010010620.1:181105-192342 GCA_032467955.1 Pseudoxenodon macrops | reverse complement strand
AGTCTCCCAGGGTTATGCGATTCCCTTTTGCGACCTTCTGACAAGCAAAGTCAATGGGGAATCCAGGTTCATTTAATAACCGTGTGACTAATTTAATAACTGCAGTGATTCAGTTAGCAAACGTGACAAGAAAAGTCATAAAATGGGTCAAAACTCAACAAATTTCTCACTTAACAACATAGGTTTTGGGCTCAATTGTGGTCAAAGGTTGAGGATTACCCATGTAACCAAATCTGTTACAGTCTCAGAAACTATGAAAATATATGAGAAAAAAAATCTAAATCTTCTGACGGAGTGCAATAATGTGTTAAAAGAAAGAAAATTCACATATTCCATTTTTACAATAAGAAACCCATTCTAAGTGATCAGGACAAGTGTAAGAATTTCACATTTACAACGTCCCCAGGGTCACGTAGTCAAAATTTGAATTGGCACCTGGCCCATACTTACGGCGGTTGCAGAGTCCCAGAATCATATAATTAACTTTTGCGACCTTCTGACAAGCAAATTCGATGGAGAAGCCAGATGCACTTAACAACCATGTCACTAAGTTAACAACTGCAGTGATTCACTTAACAACTGTGGCAAGGCTGTAAAATGGGACACATCTAACTGAACAAATGACTCACTTAGCAACAGAAATTTTGAGCTCAATTGTGATCATAAGTCGAGGACTATATGTTTGGACTCAAGTAAATATGCATTCAAATTCACCATTAAATGTGCTTGCTCAGGGACTTTTAACCATCAACATTTGGCTATGCATGCACATGTATCTCTTCCATTTCCACACATTATCATCAGAGGTGGGTTCCTACCGGTTCTATCTGGTTCTATAGAATCATTAGTAACTCTGCAGTGACGTCACGGAGCTGGTTCCATCAGTGTCTCTGTGGGCGCTGCCATCTTGGATTTTGCTTCTGCGCATACGCAGAAGCTAGTTTTTGATTGCTGTGCGTGTACACATGCAGCGTGACCCTGAGTGAACCGGCAGCAAAAATATTCACAACACCCCCCTTAATTATTATGTTGTCATCAAGTTGATATAAAA
Source organism: Pseudoxenodon macrops (assembly GCA_032467955.1). Classification (NCBI taxonomy): domain Eukaryota; kingdom Metazoa; phylum Chordata; class Lepidosauria; order Squamata; family Pseudoxenodontidae; genus Pseudoxenodon; species Pseudoxenodon macrops. The sequence goes on along the minus strand of JANHFT010010620.1, from coordinate 191,291 downwards.
TATGTCTGAATTCACGTGATCAAAAAACATATTCAGGTTGCCACAGACATATCATTGTGCTGAAATTTCGAGGAGTGGGTATCTCCTTAATGTTTAGCCTCATTTGTTTATTTTAGTACGTATGTTTATAGAACAAGTATGAATATGCCTTTTATTAGACCAGTTATAAACTTTTAATTTACATAGATTTATTCTATAAATAAATATAAAATATAATATCGAATAGGGGATATGGGGGCCTAACGGTTAAGAAACTGGCCCTGCCAACCTAGCTGTTCAAAAACATTCAAATGCAAGTAGATAAATAGGTACCACTTTTGTGGGATGGTAACAGCATTCTGTGCTCCTTTGGCATATAATCATGCTGGCCACATGAGGACAGAAGTCATGTCTTCAGATAACGCTGGCTCTCTCAGCTGTGAATAGGAAATGAGCACCGCCCCTTAGGGGTAATTTGTACCTTATTCTATTGGAATACTTGAAAAGCTTTCAAGTTGCATAGATTTATTCTTCTGAGGAATTGAAATGGTTACTATACAAAAAACTGCTTTACGTATTAATACAGATATGTAATTAATTTTGACTGTAGTATTATTTTAAGAATGATGCATTTATTTATTGGACTCATAAGGCCACCCAACTTCAACAGTTGTAAAATGAAAATCACTAACAAGAGATATGCCATATCTATTTTGTGCACAATATCATATTTATTACATTGACCCTGGCAACAGATACTACACATGGCACACAACTGTTCGTGTTTGGGCTAGTGTACACAACAAGGTAGCACAGGCTATGAGAACTATTTAGGAAATGACATGCTTCAGATACTAAGTGAACAGAATACCCAATGAATGAGCCTAAAAACATAGTGGTTAAATTTAAATGTTTAACTAATTTATTTGTATCCTGCCTGTATTATTGTTACAAATAACTTGAGGTGAGAAACATATGCAATATACCTTACTCCTCCTATTTTTGACAACAACAAGGCTTTGAAATGAATTGGGCTGCATGAAAGTGATTGGCCCAATATGTTCCAATTTCTAGCCTGTGGCTTTAAACCCTAGACCAAATTGGCTCTAATTAATTAATTGATTAAAGTTAGTGATTCTTAAAGCAACATCATCTTTTTTCTCATTTTCCTTTCTTTCCTTCCACCTTCTTTTTATTCCTTTTGCTTTAAAAATGTTGGCAGTTCATGCCATCTAGTTAGTGTATCCCTTTATGATTCTTGAAAAAGGAACAGCAGTTTCTTGATGTTCTATTAACAAAAGCAATCAGAAACAGTTTGTTACATTGGTTCATACATACCATCAATTTGCTAGAGTTATCTCTGTTTCTCAACCTCATCAACTTTGAGATGTGTGAACTTCAACTCCCAAAACTCCCATAGGACATAGAACTCCAATCGTAATCCCTAGGGAATTCTGGGAGTTGAAGTCTACACATCTTAATATTGCTGAGAGTGAAAAACACTGTTCAGTGTTCAGCATATGGCAAGTTTCCCAGTTTTCATTTCTGGAAATGAAATGTGTTATTATCACAGGTTTTTCTAAAACTCCACAAGATACCAAGCTAATTAGAGTAATTGGAAGTTGCTGCTAAAGAATACCAAACCACAATGTGAAATCAGATAGGTCACTAGGAGTTTGATATCTCAAGATCCAAAATGGATCTGGCTAAAGAGCTTAAAGGAGGCCAGCAAACATTCTGTCACATCCTGGCTACCCCATTGGTGACAGCTGTCAAACTGATCCTCATACAGAAATGGAAAGCAGCAGTCCACTAGAAATAGCACAGTGGTATGCAAACTTTTAGGAAATCAGAATGATGAACCAATGAAAGCATACGATTAGAAATAAATATTACAATCTTTTATACTTACCACACCAGATTTATTTCAAAAATGTGTGGGGTTGTGCAGTAAAACATTAAATCAGCATCAAGTTGTAAGACCATTAATTCAGTAATGAAAATAACTAGGAAGGGGCATTATAATATCTTAATTAGTCAGTATGAACAACTTGCTTCAGCCTAACATATTTAAATATCTTGCCAGCTAGTAGTTCCTACTGAAATTAATTCAAGTGGGAGAATTAAATGCGTCTCACATTCTTTAATTAATAATATTTGAAAGTGCTTCACTGTAAAAGGCCCAGTTCTACTCATTTAAAAAAAAAATTTACATTTTATTTGTAAAATATATATCTCATTGATTTGTAACCTGCCTCTCCATCTAATCCTAAAGTACAAAAATGAAATTGCTTTCATAAAACAGACAATAATTATCATTTGATCAGCTGCAGACTGACTTAAATTGTTAATATTTGTTAATCATCTACATACAACAGAAATACTGTTTATGTGTAACAATGAAGTAAAACTTTACAAATTCAGGTCCCCTTCATGTTTTTTTTTAAATATTGGAGGGGAATATCATAAATTAAATGTACAGTCCAAAGGCAGGGCTATGTTAGTGCCTAATCAGGACAAAACAGTGTTTGCAGCTATCTGTAAAATATTCCGAATTCAATATTTATCAAAATAAAATGACTTTTTTTTTTTTGCCTGCAGCCAAAGTTAACATTTCTGAAATCCAAGTTCCAAAATAATCCTATACAAAATCTTGCGCGCGCTCTCTCGCTCCCCTCTTATTTAACAGGAAAGGGGGGGGGTCTTTTAAATGCAAAGATGCTCCGTTCCGCCAACTCCTAGTTTTCCATGAAACAGATGGAAACTTGACAATATCCCCTCGCTCTGCCCCCTGAGTTCTTGTGGCTCACACAAGCCTTTCTTCTCCCGGTTGGCAAGGGCGCACAATAGTGGCGCGCTTGTGCGTGCTCCACTTTTCAACCCGGTCCCTGAATCGAGCCATTGTTTTCTGCAGCGATAGCCTGCTTATTTATTCATTTTTTTTCCTTCCCCAGAGAAAACAGGGGGTAAAAGAGGCACCTTGTGTAAAAGTCGCTGGCAAAGGCTCGGAAGGGAAAGGAAGAGAAGGCGAAGGAAGCCCCCCACCAAAACTGCGCAGCGCTGCAGCAGCCCCGCTCGGTCGCTGAGCGCGCAAGGACGCCGAGTTGAGTTACCTCAGACATTCCAATGGAGTGAGGCATCGGCCGGCCGCGCGGCTCGGCGCACCAGTCGCCGCTTCTCTTCTGCAGCCGCCGCCGAGCCAAGGGAGGAGGCGGCCGGCTCTCGTTCCCGCAAGCGACAGGTCAGTCTACGGACCTTCCTTCGCTGGCCCACTTCCACTCGCGAGGGTGGGATGCAACGCCCGGGAAGCAGCTTCTTTTCTAGCAAAGATTAGCGGGGCGTTTTGATCGCTGGTGGAGGAGGGGAAAAAACCCACCGATCCAACTAAGACTAACCTCTTAAAAGCTTCAGGCGGGCTGCCCCAAGAAAAACGTGCGGGTTTTTCCCCCTTCCTCTCTTCAGATTCTCCCATCCCCACATTTTCCCTTCCTGGATCCTTTCCGCGCCCTACAAGCGTGGGGTGTGTGTGTGTGTGGAAGTTGCTACTCTTAAAATTAAAACGCGTCTACTCCACGCGTCTTTTGCATTTGATCGGGAGCAAGGCGCGCGTGCATGAACTTCAATCTTGCAAGATGCAACTTCAGGATCGCGGTTATGTTTGCAGATGGAGTGCTGGAATGCAAAGCGGGGGTGGGGGAGGAGGGGGAGGTTTCCCAGGATTCCTGTACTTTCTACAGGAGAGTTTGGGGTTGAAATTGGTATTTTAGAAAAGGGGGAGTAGATGCGGGTGGAGGATGCAGAATAGGGGAATTCCTTGGCGCGGCGCGTTATCTGGAAACGGGCACTTTCAGAAACAGCGGGGAGATGCGACTCCTCTCCTCCTCTTTTCGTGGAAACGAGCCCCGCGGGACGTGGGAGGGGAGCCGTCTGTATGCCCGTGTTTGACCGGGAGGGGGGAATCCCCGAAGGAGCAATGCTTTGAGGAAACGCTGTATAATAAACAGCCCCGCTTTAACTTTAGGATTTCCACCATCTTGCAGGTGCCTAGCCTGAAGTAGAGAAGTCCCTCCCTCCTCACTGTACTGTGTAGTAAATTAGGGGCTGTATTAGGGGCGGGATCTGATGGGCTTCAGGACGGTAACGGGGAGATCTTTATAGTTTCTGCCTCCCTGACACTGAAAGCCAGAGTAAGGAAGAAGGCTTTGAAAAATCCCCCTCTTTTCGCCCCTTGGATGATTGCTAAATTGTTGCTGAGAAAGAAAAAAGGATTTTTTGGGGGGTCCAGACTCCAGACTCGTAATGCGGGGGGATGACGCAGGGTCTGCTTAAGGACAATGGGCACTTCCCGAAGAGGTAGGCGTTTGTGAACTTACTACTATGTGGACTCAGCGTCTGGCACCCTAATGCTAATGTCCTGTAATGGCTTTTGAAGCCTCTCTTGTTGGGAAGGGAAAGCATTTCATGGACAGTTTAAAAAATAAATAAATGTACTTTCTCTTGACTGGATGAAAAGTTAAAGCAGGAGGGATATTGTAAAGGATTCTTTCTCAGAAATAGCTTGCAGGGGGGAGGGCATTGTTCTTGTGTGTTTACAACTGTTTACAATTGCTTTTTTTCTGCGGGGAGGGGGGGAGTGTTATAAATATTTTTAGTGGGGAATTTTTGGCATCTAGGCATCCTTTTTCCAATATGATGCATTTTTTGGCTTTCAGATTGAAGGTGGAAAAATATTGTGGATATGATCTATGATAACATTAGTGATGAATGGTCTACAGCTCTCCCCCTCTGTGGTTCTTTGCCTGTGCCAGTGACTATTCGGTCAGTATCAGCTCACCAAAATATTCAGGTCTACTGATAAATTAAAATCAAACTTCATGATAGAATATTGATTTATAATTAATCACAGTGTTCTTGCTTGAACTGGATAGTCAAGAAAAGAATAATAACCAATTGAACTGAAATTTCTAGGTTGATGGAGAATTTTGGGAAAAGCTATGTTTTAAGGGGTCCAGGCTAGGGCAGACTGTATTAAGCTATTGTTTGCCAATTTATTTATTTATTTATTTTTTAACTATTTTAGTCTTAACAATGAGAATGGACTGAAAAAATGTTTACAGCTATGTGGCCTGTTTGCCCTGCTGTTAAACTCCCCCAGAGAGCTATTTTTTTTTCTAACTGAAAGATAACAATAGTTGAAGCTTCAGCTGATATCACTGTAAATATAAATTGCGGACAATCAATCTCACCCAGGGGAAATGTACTGTGACTAATTGCTTGTGCAATCCAGATAATCCTCATAGAGAAAAGAATGTCTGTATGCTTGAATTATAGGGCGCTGAAGGGGATTGGAGTTCTTATGAATTATGCTGCAATCCTGCTAACTGGCATAAACATGCTCTAGTAATCATTTGTTTTGTGACATCATGTGCTCATTCACTGGCCTTCATCAAAATGATCTCTGAATGTTCCAGGGCTTTCTCTTTTCTCCTGTTACAATGTTTGGGATGGATGTGATCTAGTACATCCTTTAGAGACAATGTGATTGCTGACATGGTATCATCATCTGTCCCAGAAGGCCATTTGCTTGGGTTGGAAAATAGTAAACCCCTAATTTATCTAGGGACATCAGAAAGTGCTAACCAGAATTACATAGGTTCCTTAGTAATAAACTACAGTACATACTCAGCACTTGTTTAGAGGGTTCCCCCCCCCTTTTGTTGCATTTTTGAAAGAAGTAAGAAATAAAGGATAGAAGGATAGAAGAATCAAATGCAGGTAACGAAATATGAACAGATAAACAACCAAACTAAAATCACAAAGAATTGGTATTTTTGGAAGCTTATGTTGTTACAAAAACTTTTATATCCATTTTATATTGTTAAATGTGAGTTCAAATGTTTGGTTAATATCGTTCAAGACTGTAAATAGTAAACTATAAATTGTACATAGAATTGAAATATAAAATCCAACTGTTGGATGTGCCATGCTTTCTATATAGAATTATAATCCAAGAATGGTTTCCAATTAGAATTAAATTCTGTGTCACATTTACTTTTAAATACAAAGTTAATCTAGCCATTGAAGCATACTCCCACATCCTTCTGAAGGGGTTTTCTTTCATTAAAAGGCATATAAAATCCCCACAGCTATTAAGCATATACAAAGCAAATTTGTTGGATCTTAAAGGGTTATGTGAAATTTAATAAGAGTATCTCAGGTTGCAGTGGGATTTCAAAATGTGTTCCTTCTTGAAATGAATCACTCGGAGGACTGAGCTTTTACAACATTGCCAATACTGTACATTAAAAGAAAAAGCACCAGATTTGTGCTTCAAAAATCAGGACAAAAAGAAAACAGATTCTAAATTTGGAAAGAGAACTGAGTTTTTTCGGACGTGGGTTGTAGCCTTTGCCAACCAAAGGTCTTACACGGCTGTACTTTTTAGTATCTTTATAATGGGAGGAAGTGTTCCATTTGCCCACTCCAGACAGGCTGTCCAGTCAATAGCTGACAATGGAATTTCCTTGTTATTAGTGGTTTCTCTCATTTCGCCCTGTTCCCTTCCTCTGTACCTGTGAGCCATCAGGTGGGCTATTTTGGGATAAGGGCTTAGCATTCCTTTGGAAGAATGCTAGTGCTAGAGGCAGTATTCAGAAATAGCACGACTGATAGAGGTCATACAACAGGTGGCCAAACACCCCATTCCAAGCACCCATCACCCACTCATCTCTGCTCCACACCAGGCATATAGTGATGGATGGTTATTTGCCTGCTGGCAGGCAACCCTTGATGAGAAAGGGAAATGAAGCCAGAGAAATCTGCTAATTGTTTCCCTTCATTTATCCTGCCATGAATCATTAAAGAGTATTAGTTACTGACTTGTTACGGTGCCAGGGTAGGGCTCTGCAATCAAGGTAGCAAAGAGTGCTGTGGGGATTGCACACTTCAACACACCTTCTGGCTGTGCATTTACTGTAGCTACCGTCCTTTGAAAAGTCATGGGACAACTTGTTTTGATTAAAAACAGGGTTGCTAGGGCATGGGCTTGTTTATTGAAGGGCTTTCTTTACATCCTCCCTCCTAACTTTAACATAATCAAATCAAACCTTTATTATGATCGAAGTCCAGCATGAAGTGGGCGAGGTACAAGAAATTAAAAAAACATAAAAGGTAGGACAGAATAAAAATACATATAAAAACCTAAAAAGTTTTTTTTTAAAAATCCAAACATTTATTTATTTTATTTTAGGAAATTTATATTGCCGCCTACTCATACATAGTGACTCAAAATAGTCTAAAAAGAGGCATCAGAGTAATAGATGTGTGTAGGGGAGCATGGCAAACAAAATTCACCTTAATACAGAGCACTCTACATGACGTATGTTGTAGCAAGATTGATGTCTGAGAGCAACAGGGAGGTGTACAGTTGTCCTGTGTACCCTGGGGATCTATGCAGATATTTGAAATGGGAAACTTGATCAATTTTGGTTTTCTGATAATTGAGCTCTAGCTGGTCTTCCTTGCAGTAGCGTGTTAATGCTTCCAGTGCTCTTTTCAGAAATATTCTTAGGAGTATTACTGCATCTATGAATAGAGTACAATACAGATGTGGCTTCCAGCTAATTTTGGGGAGTGAAAGTTGGTGTTGAGGAGATAGGTCACAATGGAGTTTACAGTATATAAAAACTGAATAGGGATGATGCCAGTATGCAGCCTTGCTTTACATCTTTTTCAGTTCCATTGGCACTAGTGAGAAGGCGTGATTGCAACTTACTTGGAGTGATGTCTCTTCATACGTATTGAATGAAGTAAATATTGGTCCATCAAAGAGTTCTCCAGTTTTTCCTATAGTTTGGGAAAACATAGTTTTCCCAAACTATGGGAAACTATGTACATGTATGGTAACAAAAACTGCTTTGAAGTCTACGAAATTAGTAACATGGTTGTTAAGTGAAGCTGGCTTCCCCATTGACTTTGTCAGGTTACAAAACGGGGTCACATGACTTTGGGACACTGCAACTGTCATAAATGTGAGTCAGTTGTCAAGCATCCAAAATTAAATCATATGACCATAGTGATGCTGCAACAGTCATAAGTGTGAAAAATGGTCATAAGTCACTTAGTGCTGTTGTAACTTCGAATAGTCACTAAGCAAACTAAGTCGAGGAATACCTGTATATCTCAACTGCAGATATTTTTTGTCCTTGAGATGGAAAAGTCAGATTCCTGCTAAAACATTAAACCTGCTGTTTCTTTTTGGCACCCATGGCATATATACCATCACAACTGCATTTTAGGCACCTGGCCACGATATGTATTTATAGCCATTTGCAGCCACCCACGGTCACATGATCACAATTTATGGCATATTTGTCAAAAACTTTTTATTTCTGATTTTTGTCAAAAATACTTCATAGTGAACAATGGGTTTGTTTAATGACCACATATTTACTTAACAACTATGACAATTCACTTAATGACCGCTGCAACAAAAAAAAAATCTGGGTTGGTCACATGATGACCCACTTTATACCATCCATACAACCATAGTGAGCAGGGTCCATTACGGTTCTAAGTTGAGGACTGCCTATCATGCATTTATATCCCGCTTTTCCTTCAAGGGTTGTCAGGCCCCAGCCCACAGACAACACAGTGAAATCCAATTGAGTTCAATCTTCTATTAGTTTACACCTAAGGGACAGAATCTTGCCAAATTAAAGTTACAACTTTCTAACCTACTAAATATATCCTAAGGGATTCTAAAGTGTGACCTACCCTGAACCTCTTCCACACTTCTCTGCATGGTTTGATGGGGCTTGACCTGGGTTTTCCTAATTCAGAATTTGAACATTGTTTGATTGGGCTGTCAGTTGCAGTTTGTGTGGTTCTCCCGCCCCCAGTAAGTCATGTCATGCAAAAATACACCAAATATACTCATTATAATATTTCCCATTTACTATTATGTAGTTGCTTATGCTAATCCAAAACCAAAGTAATCGTATTAGGCCTTTGGGAGCGAACAAACTCTACATTGAAAATACATTGTGGAGGCACTAATAAAATATGAACTAATTTTATCAGTTGCAGGATGCCACAAGATTCTTGTTTTGTGAACAACGAACTATATTGCAGCAAAATAACTGAATATCTACCGTTGCTATTCAGAAAAGCTTATTCCTAAATAATTGTTATAGGATGGGAGGTTAAGAAGTCCAGCATCTTCTGTCCACAGAAGCAAGCAACTGACAGTTACAAGAACAAGGCTGGCACAATCCTGAAGAAAAGAAACCTTGTGGACAATATTAGATTGGGAGACTAACATTGAAGAGTATGCTGTAACAGCAAAATTGAAAATACATATCCATCTTAGAAGTTTAATCAAATTCAAACAGCAATGGCTGTCTTGTACAGAACACATTACAAAGCAAGAGAAAATTAGATATTTGGAATGTGATTTCTAGGGCTAAAATAGAAACCAGCAATAATCTGTAGAATACAATCAATCATTTGCAGGATCCAATCTGGGTCCATCACCTGGACCAGAAGTTTAGTCTTGAGTTTTCGGACTCATGCTGTAGCCCAGCCTCAAGGAACTTCTCTCTACCAGATCGTGTAAATCAATTTTTATTACAGTCACAGAGTAAAAGTTATAGGTACAGTGTAGATGCCCAAATAGGAGTTCAACAATGGGGACATGAAGCAGAAAATGTGTTACTATCACAAATTTTAAGCACTTTTAATCTTTTATGTGTGTTCGTGCATGTGCATGATGGACATGACCTTGTAGACAACCCTCACTCTGTCAAGGACCTTGGAGTACTCATCTCTAAAGATCTAAGTACCAGAGCCCACTGAAACAACATTGCCAAAAAGGCATTAAGAGTTGTTAACCTAATCTTGCGTAGCTTCTTCTCTAGTAATATTGTACTACCATACTAACTAGAGCATACAAAACATTTGCTAGACCAATTTTTGAATACAGCTCATCTGTCTGGAACCCACTGCACATCAGACATAAAGTCTTGAGAAAGTCCAGAGATATTTCACGACAACAGTCCTCCACTCCTCTGACTACAACAGAATACCTTATGTCACCAGACTTGAGACAATTTAGAACTATGCCGCCTTCAGTCTGACCTAAGCGTAGTACATAAAATTATCTGCTACAATGTCCTACCTGTCAATGACTACTTCAGCTTCAACCACA
>JANHFT010010620.1:157068-173088 GCA_032467955.1 Pseudoxenodon macrops | reverse complement strand
GACTTTCTGGTTTTTCTTTGAAGATGTTTTGCTTCTCATCCAAGAAGCTTCTTCAGCACTTAGTTGAAAAAGCTTCCTATATGAGAAGTGAAACATCTTCAAAGAAAAACCAGACAGTTCAGTTGCCTCTTGAATAAGTACCTTTGGGATAACCATGACCTGGATGAGTGAGAATCTCCATAGACACTAAGGTAGTGATGGTTAATCTGTTTGTCATTGCATGCCAAAAGCAGGGGGAGTACATGGGGGGGTGTTGTGTGCATGCGTGCTCACACCGATAATGCAATGCCTTCCCCCCACGCATGCACACACAACCACCTGCCTCGCACTCCCCCCTACTGCCCTCCCGCACATAGGGCAACACCTCATTTGCCCTCAGATATGGCTCCGTGTGCCACCTGTGGCATTTGCCATCAGGGCACTAAGGCTTTGGAATTTCCTGGTGGTCTCCCATCAGTCTGACCTATTTTACCTTTTCAAGCTCAGTCAAAATTACCTAGGGGCTACCTTATAGTAATAGCACTTAGACTTATATATCGCTTCACAGTGCTTTACAGCCCTCTCTAAGTGGTTTTACAGAGTCAGCATATTGCTCCCAACAATCTGGGTCCTTATTTTACCGACCTTGGAAGGATGGTAATCTTTCTGATCATGCCTTCCTTGCTGGTGACCTCCCCAGTTCGGCTCAGTCTTCAGCCAGAAGAGACGCAAATTTTGAACGGGTTCACCATCGATTCTGGAACTTCTAACTGTGAGCCACAAAATAGTTAGCTTTGCAATTGCTTCGGTGATCAGGTCGACTAATCGGTCTGGTGGTTAGCTGCCTCTTTCGATTCTTTGTAGTTGAGGTCCCCACCACCCGTGCGGTAATGACTCAGGGCTCCTTCCAGGCTCTTATTACCGAGCCGAGGCCCGGGATTCCCACCAGGAGGGCGGAGAGGGAACCCAGTCACTGTCCAGCTTTGGCTGGGCACACTGTGAGGGCAGACACATTCAATCGCCCCTTTAAGTCGCGGCAGAAACAGCCCTTTGCAGGCTACTTCTTCCATTGTGAACAGTGAACAGTGCCAAAAGGCCATTGAAAGGGAGTTAGCCAAGCTCCAAAAAGCCAGAAAGAGCCAGAACCTGGGAAGTTCTCCCATGGGAGGAGCCAATTTTTCCCGCCCTACTGAAGAATGACCGCTGGGTTCTACTAATGACCCAGGCCTCTTGCAGCCTCCTTATTACCATGCCTGGTCACCAGATGGTGCTGGAGAGCTACTTTCCCCTATTCAAAGGGAATCAATGGCTAGATCTGAGGTTTTTACTGCTACAGCTCCCAGCCAGCCTGCAACAGACACAGAGAGTATAATTCCTTTCTCAAGACCAGTCCCTGAGGCTACCTTTACTCCAACGGCTGTGGGATTCCGCTCAGGGGAAGACAGTGTTCCAGAATTACTTGACCACCTGAATTTAATTATTTCCCAGGCAATATCCCAGCAGTAGCTGCAGACTTGCAGCAAAGCAGCCAAACTCCCCAGGGTGCTTCTTAATACCTTGCACAGCAACCACCACCCATGACACAGGAGTCCTGGTTGGATCCACATAGTCTCCCTTCTCAGGCTCCTTCCATTCGGAGTGGGGACTCCTCGGTTGAGGAAGGGGAATTCTTGGATCTTTCAGAAGATGAAGGGATGTCCCCTGATCCAGCACCTTTCATTGGTCTTTTCCGTGTTGACTTACTCAAGTCTTTATTATGCAAGGCTAAGGTCATAAAAAATTTGGGGCCTGGGCCTGACACAACTTCGAGTACTGTGGATTCCGGTCACATACTCTTTTCAGAGCCAACCATTGAGAACGAGGTGGTGCCATCACCCAAGTTTTTCTAGACATTGTTTAGAGGCAGTGGGTCGCTCCAGGAGCAGGCCCTCCTACTGGTGTGGAGTGGAGACTTTATAATGTGGACTCAGACCTGTCCAAAGCCCTGCAGGTCCCCACTGTAGATAAGCCAGTAGCAGCCTTGGCATCAGCTGCACTCATATCCTCTGATGCAATTGATTGTCTAAAAGCAGATGACAAGAAAGCGGAACTGGCCCTTCGGAAAGTCCACCAGTTGGCTGCTGGGTGGTCACAGCCGCTACGTCCGCTTCATTTTTTAATCAAGCCTCACTATTCTGGATCCGTCAGATGCAGGCAAGGGTCTCCCCGGAAGAGATCAGATTGTACCAGGACATAAGCAAATTGGTGGCTGCAACAGAGTTTTCAGCCGATGGCACTCTGAATGAGGCAAAGTTCGCTTCTTGAGCAATTGCCTCATGAATCACAGCCCGTCGCATGTTATGGCTTAAGTACTGGCAGGCTGACAACAAGAATAAATGGAAGTTGGCAGCTGCTCCATTTAAGGGCAGCAATTATTCAGGGAGGCCCTTGAACCTATCCTAGAAGACACCAAAGGCAGGGACAAGACCATGCCTTCTCTATATAGGCGGGGGGACTGACATTTCTCACCATATTTTAGGAGATAGCCCTTTTGAGTCCCAGAAACAGGACCTGACTACTATCAGGCCCAGAGACCATCTTGAGTAGACAAGAAAGGCAATCAGACAGATCCGATTATAGAGGTCGTGAATGACTGCAAGGCCAATCATCCAATTGTCAGGTGCCTCAGCCTCCATGCCCACCAGTGGGAAGCTTAGAGCTTAGAACTTGGTTTAGAGCTGGAGTTTCTTACCATGCCCGGAGTTCGTTCTAAGATGTCCTGTCTCCAAGGACGCAGAAAAGAGGGGCCTGATGGAATCAGTGATTCAGCATCTTCTGGACATCCGGGCCATTCAACCTGTTCCTTGCAACCAACAGGGGCAGGGATTTTATTCAATATTGTTCGTAGTCCCAAAGAGCTCCAGGGGTAGAGAATGATTCTAGATCTGAAGCAACTGAACAGGTGCCTCACCTACAGGAGCTTCAAGATGCAGTCACTCCAGACAATACTGGAGAGCATAAAGGAGGGCTACTTCCTCACCTCCATCAATTTCGGCCCACAGACAGTTCCTAAATTTTTCTTATGCAAACAGTCACTATCAATACAAGGCCATGCCAGTCGCCTGTCATCCACAGCAAGGATGTTCACAGAGCGGTCTTAGCAGCCCACCTCCAGGCCCTATCAATCAGAGTCCAGTGTTACCTGGACGATATTCTGCTCCAGTCCTCCTCTGGCACAAGTAGAGGAGGACCTCAGGACGACTATCCAAGTACTACAGGACCATGGCTTTTTAATCAACTACAAGAAAACCCATTTCTGACCACCCAATTGCCCCACCTCGGGGCCATCATAGACACTTTGCTGTGTGTGGTCTACCTCTCACCGGAGAGATGAAACAGCTTGCAGTCCTTGGCAAGGCGCATCATGACCGAAGGTATAGTAGCCCTGTCTCTCCTGTCTCAACTACTAGGCACGATGGTGTTATGCATTGCCATCATGCCATGGGCACGCCTACATGCCAGGAGGCTCCAATTGTTTCTCCTACCTTGTCAGAGGGCCGGCAGGAGCAACTCACCTGCTAAAGTCAGAATCCCCCCGAGAGTACGACAGTCCCTCCGATGGTGGTTATCCCAGGCCACCAGCAGAGGACATCTGTTCAAAGAACTTACCCATCTGACCATGATGATGGATGCCAGCCACTTTGGCTGGGGGTGGGTGGTCATATTCAGTCACAGATTGCTCAAGGCCAGTGGGATAAATCCGACCTGAGCCACAACATAAATTGTTGGCTCTCAAAAGCTTCCAGAATACTGTAGTCACTCACCACATTCTATTCTTAACAGACAACATGACCACTAAAACACTAATAAACCGCCAAGGGGGTACTCACTCAAGGTCTCTTATGTAGGAGGCCGAACATCTGGACCTCTGGGCAGAGAGGCACTTGCTGTTTCTGAAGGCGGAACACATTTCAGGGGTACTGAACATGTAGGCGGACTGTCTCAGCAGAGGAACAGTGGACCATTCAGAATGCTGCCTGCACCTCTCCCTGTTTCAGGAACTATCAGTTTGTTTCAGAGTTCCAGTCCTGGATCTCTTTGCCTCACCTTGCAACACACAACTGCCAGGGTTCTACAGCAGGTTCCCGTCTCCGGGGGCCAGAGAGGGTAGATGCCCTTTGCTACCTGTGGCCCTGGGGACTTCTTTATGAATTCCCTCCCCTCCCTCTCTTGCCATCGGTAATCTGGAAGGTTCAAGCGGAAAGGGTGGAGGTGGTCCTGTTGGCCCAGGAGACCATGGTTCGCCAACACAGTCCACTTATCAGTGATGTGACCCTGGAGGATACCCCAGGACAAGATCTCCCTGAGCCAAGTCGCACTGACCTATCTGGAATCTCAGTGGCTCCAACTGACCACCTGGCGCTTGAACTGGGGGGGTCTTGAGTCGGGGCAATCTTTCCTCAAGGGTCATCCATACCATTCAGGTCTCTAGGAGACCCTCCACCGTCAGAATATACCATGCCATTTGACGGGCTTTCTGCACCTGGTGCTCCAAGACACTCTCTGACACTTCTTCAGCGTCAATTGCCGAGGTCCTGGAGTTTTTGCAGGAGGGATTGGACAGGGGGTTGATACCCAATACTATTCGAAGACAGGTGGCAGCACTGTCTTTTGTTTTGTCTTGTGAGAGTTTGGAGTCCCTCTCCAGACAACCCACCTGATTAATTTACAGCCACTGGTGGTTCACAGGTACCCCACTTGGGATCTGACCAAGGTACTACAGGCCCTTCCAAAGGGCCCTTCGAGCCTCTAAGATTGGTTACTCTCCATTTCCTCACATTCAAGGTGGCCTTCCTTGTGGCCATTACGTCGGCCAGAAGGATTTCCGAATTGGCGACCTTGTCTGTGATGAAGGATCTATGCATATTTCACCCTGACAGGGTAATACTGCAGTTGGATCCTTCCTTTGTCCCTAAGGTAAATTTCTGGTTCCACAGGGTCCAGGAATTGATTCTGCTGAACTTCTGTCTGAGGCCAAAACATACCCTGGAAAAGAAGTGGCATACCTTAGACGTTAGGAGGTCTCTCCATATTTATATTAAAATAATTTCTCCAATCAGGAGAACCGAGTACCTATTCGTTTCCTTTCAGCCTTCCACAATAGGCAACAAGGTGACTCCTTCAATGGTGGGAAGGTAGATCAGGGCATGCATAGCGAAAGCTTACGAGTCACAAGCTGTTCTGATGCCTCCTAATTTGACAGCCCACTCTACCAGGAGCGCACCCACAACGGCAGCGTGGGTGACATGGACCTTGATAGAGGAGGTGTGTTGAGCAGCTACCTGGTCTTCCCCATCTCCATTTATTAGGCATTACAGATTGGACACCTTTGCTTCGGCTGAAGCAGCTTTGGTAGGCGTGTCCTCCAGAGGGTCCATAATGATGTGGGGACTTAGGACCAGACTGCTCCCCACCCGTTGGGACTGGCCAGTTTTGGTATGGCCCATTCCTGGCTTCCCTCTTCCCAGCTCTATGGAGAAGGGGCGTTGGTCCTACCTAATACGCTCCTTCTCGTAGAGATGGAAGAGAGAAACCAGCCCTGAGCAAGATCATGTACTCAGTCTCCTGGCAGAAGAATAGAGCAATACCCATTCTTTTCCATCTCTACGAGTAGAAGCGTATCAGGTAGAACCAACGCCGCTTCTGACCCATTTCTCTGTTAGTAAAACTGTATCCTCCAAATGATGATGAGCTATCTGAGTTTTTTTTAATCTTAGCAATTTATAAAGATGTATGGACTGCAACTGCAGCCAGCATGAGGAATTCTGGGAGTTGAAGTCCACACATGTTAAAGTTGTCAAGGATGAGAAACACTGACCTATGTAATTCCAGACATCTTATCCCTGAGATACAGTATGCTGTCTTAGTCCTTGGGAAGATGCAATATCAGCTTTGTATCTGCTATCCTGAATATTGATTCCCATTGCTGGCAGAAGAATCCAGCTTTTGTCAAAGTGTCAGAGAATTGGAAACTTTTATTACTATATAACTTTTGTCAAAGTGTCAGAGAACTGGAAACAGCTCTCATGTATCTCTATATTTCATGTTTAAGCAATAGAGAATGGAACCATAAAATGCTTCAGCATTTTAATAATCAAATTAGGATATAAGGTATAGTCAGATTTTATTTTTTCATATTTTTTCCTGCAGCTGAAAATATGCAACAATTAGAATATATCATCCCTTGATTCTCAACGTATTTATAGTTTTTCCTGTTTGCCTTTTATAAAGGGGGGACACAGAAGAAATTATCAGAGGAGAAATATTGAATATAATTGTGTCTGGTTAAAAGACAGAAACAAGTCTTATCTGACACACTATAAATAAAAATTTGTTCAAATAATCACTCTAAAATCTTGTCCATGTGTGCTAGAACAAATCTTATGGAGTTTATTGGATGTGTAGGTTAATAAATTCAGAATTATAATCTGGGTAGTTTCTAAAATTAAATTTAAAGTAATGAAATTAAATTTGAAGTAATAATAAGAAACCAGCATACATTTTCCTTTGTTCCTGAAGAGTGTTTGAAGCTTCCTCCATTTGTGCATTCATTTTTATTTTTAAAATTAAAATTCATTAGACTTTTTCTGTATTTCATTTCCCATGTATTTTAATACTTATAGGAGTTTTTTAAAAAAAAGGTTTTTATTCTGTATTTTGCATTACTGAAATCAGACATGTTGACCAGCAGGTGGAGACTTGATTAAAACTTTCAGATATTTACTTTGCAGCTAAATTTATATTTATATTAGCATTTCCTTAAAATAAGAATATGGAAATTATATTAATGAAAATAACAAAAGTGCTCACCTCTCTGTGATATCCCCTCACTGTACTATATTGTACCACTAGAAACATTCTGTGGTTTATTTATCCACCCTAGGTTTTTTTTCTATTCTTAGTTGCATAATTGAGGTATCTTTAATTTGCCAAACAATCTTTTAATTTAATGTAGTAATTTAAAATACCCCTCACTTCCATAGTGAGAGGGAAGCATTTTCAGTGCTTTCATTTTTGTTACTGTACATATTAGGTCTATTCCATATACGGTACTTTTGGAGAGAGGAAGAGTAGGAGAAGAAAGATCCATTCTATAACTTGCTATAGTCCAAACATTTTTAGGACAGTACTTTATTCATGCTTTGCACTTTCTGTATAAAATAGATACCTTCTATGCCAAGATATCTTCAAGACAGTTTACCAAAAAGAAAAAAGAAAAAGATACAACGGTATAATAAAACTCAAATATATTTTAACAGAAGCCTCAGCAATAGCAGCTATATAGCAATAAATCAACAGTATGACTGGATTTGTAAACTGAATAAAGCAACCTAAAAGATGGATCAAAAGGTGTCAGGCCTGCTAGGTAAATCATGCCAGGAAATGAACTTCATAGGAAGGCTAAAATTACTTTTATTGAGATTGGCCATAATGACAAAACCTGCCTGAATTGCTTCCAAATGTTACCTGGCAGCTTTGAAATTAAAGAATGCATCAGCCCCTTTTGTCCCAATAATGGTTCCTGCATATTTCCACCAAAGTCCTTTTCCTCATTCTCTACCAAAGGTGATCAAACATATTTCATTGTTTTGGTAGTACATAGGTAGTCTTTGCTGAACAACAGTAATCGGGGATCAGTTTTTAAGCACCGTAATTGTTTAAGTACAACGTCACATGATAATTCTGGTAGCCTTTAAGCAAATCCTACATGTCATTAAGTGTGATGTCACGTGGTGGCCATTTATGACCTTCTGCCAACTTTCCAATGGGAAAGCTGGCAGTGAATGTTGCAGATGGTGATCTCTTGCCCACGGGATGCTTCTACTGTCATAATTGTGAGCCAATTGCCTAACATCTGAATTGTCATCACGTGACCAGCAGCACACTGTGACAACCACAACTACAACAACCAATCCCAAAGTCTTCTTGTTCAGCACCATCGTAAATTAGAATGGTTGCTGAACAGGTTGGTATTAAAGAGGATTTAGTTGAAAACATTTCCATCATTTAGGAATTGCTAGGAACAACTCTTCCTCTATGTAGGATTCTGCTGGTGGGTCCCCAAATGGCCTTACATTAATCATAAAGTTGAATGGTTGCTGAACAGGTTGGTATTAAAGAGGATTACCTGTAGTTGAAAACAATTCCATCGTTTAGAAATTGCTAGGAAGAACTCTTACTCTATGTAGGATTCTGGTGGGTCCCCAAATGACCTTACATAAAAAGAGAAGGCAATCTTTCCAAGACCAATGTATTTTTCAGCCCAGTGCTAAATAATTCTTCCAGCTGCATATAAAATAAATGTGTGTTAACTTGTGTGTTTTCCATTTGTACCTTTTTGGGGGCTGAAGAATTTGTTTTTATTTGGTGAGAAGAAAGTGATTGGAAGTTGGCAGTGGAAGAAGACTGCGCCAAATCCATGTCCTTAATCTTATTTCTTCTGTTTTAGTTTCTGTTGTCTAGAAGCTGTTTAAACTTTATTATGTTTATAAAATTTGTATGAGCATTCTTTTTATATCCCTGTTCTTAGCTTGAATTTCTTTCACGTTACTGGCTTTTAATATTTTTGATATTTTCCAAGAGCCAGCATATAAAAAAGGTGAAAATCTACTGTTCTACATATTTTTTGAAGTTGAGGATGAAATGTCTTGGTATGTACATAGCCTATAATTTTAAAAGAAGCTTCCCTCTATAAGTGTATGGAAATTTCTACTTCTATCACCAATTTTGTCTTTCACCTATACCAGTGATTCAGCCTTACAAAATTCACAGGGTTAGTTACTCAGTTTTTAATAACTGTAGTAGAAAAACTTACTACCCCCAGCTCAAATAAAGCTCATGTAGCTTTTCTATGTGACTGCTGAGGTTTCTACTGAGTCACTGCTTCTTCTGGGTTTGGTTTGGGATTCAGATGCTTAAAAAAAAAACTTTTGGGATTGTTACAAAATGGCAGCCATGGTGGGGATGGTAAATTACTACCCACAAGTTTCTCAAAAGATGAACTTCTAAGGCTTAGAGATGATATGCTGACTAAGAAAATGTATATAAATAGAGACTGCATATCACTCCACCTAGCAAATAATATCTTTATGCTAGCAATGTATAGGAGATGAGCAGATTGAACTGGAAAGTGGGATTAAATATGTCATCAGTTTGGAGTCATTGTGCAACCACAAGAGATCCAAGTCCAGCCTCCCAGCGCCAATTTATCTTTCACAATTAGTCGACCAGATTCTTCTGTATAGGTAGCAATAATAAACTCTTCAGAACTTTGAACCAGTGTTCCTGGTTCTTTGTGCCTGACAAAAGCAAAATAAATGCTCATTTGCATAAGGAATGCTGGGAGAAACCATTACTTGCAGTCATGCACACACATACACACACAAACTAAGGGTAAAAAATATAAAAATAAAAGTAAAATGTATGCTTCAACTAACACAATGCAAACAGGAAGATCGAATTTCCCCCCCTCAGTCCCTACTACTTCAAAAGGTTTTATTTTATGACCTTCTTCCTGCTTTTCTCTTCAATGCTAACCTGTGAAATAAGTTAGACAACCTGGCTGAGAAATTCTAGGAATCCACACAGCTTAAAGTTTCCAAGGTTACCCTGAAATAAAGTTTTCTAGTGTGCTCTCATAGCTGAGAGTGGACTTGAATCTGGGTCTCCCGACTAGTCTAACACTTTTAACTATTTCACATGAATATGTTTTGCACAGATGTGGGTTCCTACCAGTTTGGACCAGTTCTATGGAACTGGTAGTAACTTGGCGGCCTGATTTGCTAGAACTGGTAGCGACCCAGGCCTGCCACACTCACGAACCGGTTCTCTCGGCGCCATAGGCTCTGCCATCTTGTTTTTTTCAGTACTGCACATGTGTGTGTGTGTGGTGCATCCTTGAGCAAACTAGCAGCAGCAGGATCCGGAACCCACCCCTGGTTCTGCATTTAGCTAGAAATACGTTCCACTGAATTTTAGTGAGATTTGTTTCTGTACACCTATATATGACTTTGAATGATTAGCGCTAACTTTTAGGAAATAGCATCTAAGTTGGGCACAGTTAAAATGCTTATATTCAGAGCTTTTCTTTATAACTATACTTGGTTACTTTCGATACAAGGAATGCACATCTCTCTCTTTTTGTCATTCCAATAATCCAGCCAAAAGTTACCGACTGCAAGGTCATTTTTAATTAACTAATTTTATATTCCTAAATATCTTGGAATCAACTTGCTGGGGGAAATAAGCAAAAAGAGAGAGTGTTATAAAGGATATCTCATGAGATTCTTGGATGTTATGAATAATGAGATGTTTCTGTCTTTCTGAAATGGAAGGTTTTATTTTTCTATTACCTGCTCAAATTCACGCACTGCCCTTATCAATTTTTTGATGAGATATATACATATTGCTAGGTTTGCATGGTTTTGCAACACCCTGGGTAATTTTTTTCCTTTCATTAGGCTAATTGGGATAACAGTCTTTCCACTGTTTTAACCATTTTTAATTCTTTGAACCATACTAATAATAGAATTAATTAGTTATATACAATAATTCAACCAAACCCTGAAGATCAGAAACTACGTTTCTTGAGAAGACGGTGCTCTGTAGAATTCATATTGCAAATACCCGTAAATCTGAACCAAAGTATTCAACTCTTTAAATGTTTAATTTGTCCAAGAGTAAATATGTAAGCTCCAGAAAACATGCTAACAATATTTGAATATGTAAACATATCAGTAAACATATAACATTCAGGGGGGGAAAATATGCTAAAAAGTGTTGAGTTTCAGTTCCATGAGGCTTCTAGAATTTTTAATGTGCTTTTCAAAGAAATGACCATTAGAAAAATAAGTTTTGCAGGAGCTGAAGTGAGGCTGGACCATGTGAAATTCTGCAAAGGGATTAAGATTTGGCACTACATTACTAGTGTCTGCACAGGCTTTTTAGGCACAGCTCCTTCAGACGGGAACAAACTGTCATCCTGGAGAGCTGAGTACAGTTGGCTTGTCTGGACTTTGAGTATGTGTGTAGTATGCTTTTCTGCATTCCATCTTTCAATGTAGCTTTTGGTTCAAGTTGATATGATCTGGATAAGAGAGGTCGGGATCCTTAAGTGGAAAAGGTATGGCATATTCACTGAAAAAGATTTTATTTAACTTTTCTTTTCACCAAGTGTGATGATAGTAGGTTCTTCAAAGACTGTTTGCAATTAACAGCAGAACAGTTTCACAGAGACCATGCTTTTAGTGCTGAAAACAACATTTGTTAGATATGTATATAATCATTGTTAGCTTCCCATTAATTATTATGTATTGACTTTTTTAGCAGTTGGTCATGGATTTTAAAAGCCAGTTTATTGTTTATAATCAGATTAATGCTATTTGTTTATAGATGTTTGCTGGAAAGTAACTTCATTACAGTACTCCAATTTTGGAATTTACTGTCTTGTTTTTGCAACCTTTAGATGAGGCATTGCTTAATAATTCTAGAAATGTAGAAAACATTAGGTGGAATTAAATGTACAGTTGTGGGTTGACTCTTGCATTAATGTTGAACATTTTTATGAGTTCAGAATAAATCTGCTTTTAGAAGTATCTGTTTATTAATTCAGTATTGTAAGTTTCTGATAAAATGAAAAGCTTAAAAAATAATAAGGAGAACCAATTATTTTTTATTGCAGTTTATTAATATAAAGTTTTATTTCACTGTACTTACATGGATCTATTAAATATAGACTGTAATTTTAACAGTGACAGCCATCACAGCAAAAGAATAATTTGGTTTTGATGTATTGAACTGCTTGCTATTTTAAATGCAATTGACAATTCTCAAGCACTGCATAATAAAACAAGTTCTTACATTTTTTAAATGGAGAAAACTTTCTTTGCCACATATGTTTCACTGGATGTCAGCTTTGTATGAGAGGTCTGCTAAAGTTTCTGTTACTTTGATCTAAGCAAGTGGCGATATAAATGAATATTAAAATTATTGACAAATATCAAGATCAAAAGGATCAATAGTGCATACTATTTGAAAACTTTTTAAATTTAATTTGTCCACTGCTACATTGCTAGCAATTGTAGATTACCAAGGAAAAAGAAAGTGTTAATAAGATAAATGGATAGATTGCAAAGTACACCTTATTTACTATGGAAATATATTAACCATGCTTTTAATATGAACTTTTGTCTCTGAATTTGAGTTTTATGTCGGTAAACTAGACCGGGATTTTCTAAAGACTTCACCAACTGTCCTGTGAAATTTTACCTATGAAGTCATGGGAGCAAGGCAATCACTTATGTTTCAGTAATTACATAGGTTGCTGGTTATTTAAAAAGAAAAGGTAGGGATGGATCAGTTCCCCTCTGCTCTCTTTGAGGGTTTTATACTTAATTTCAAAGAATCTGTTGGAATGAACATATAAACCTGTTAGAATTAGGGTTTGATTTCCCCCCCCTAAGCTAGCAAAATTTCCACTTGAATATGTAAATACAGACTCACATGTTTAAATTCTCTTCAAGTTACATGCACAGTGAAAATCAATATGTGATTTAAATTTAGCTTATTCTCTGATATGCCAGGTTTTTGTTAATAGTATTCAATTTCTACAGAAGAGCATTCAGTCACAAAAGCTTCCAATCAAAAATGATACCTACAACCTAAATATTGTATTTGTCTACCTACTTAGTGTGTGCTACAACTTAAAGTGCTCGGAAGAAAGGATAGTCTCTCTGTGTGTGCTTGTGTATGTGACATGTATTTATATATACATAATAACATACAGTACATAGTAAGCTTATAATACCATATAAAGTAACACACAAAATAGATAATAAAACAAGTTTTTTACTTTTGTAATTTGATAAACTCAACAAAAAGTTGCTTGATATATTAAACTTGCCAGGATTTTGATTAAAAATGAGAAAAGCTACCTTTGATTGGAGGTTTAAGATTTCTAAAAGCGGCCAAGAGAAAAAAGCAGATGATTGTGAAATTAAAAAGAAAGATCCAAAGATTCAGAATAGATAGATGCCAGAGGCCTGCAGTAGAATGAAATGCCCTAATATCAAAACAAAATAAGGTATCTAGTTATGGAAAAATAATTTGTTCTTGTTTTGAGCGAGTTAGCATGAATAAAATGGTATTAAGGATCAACAACAGAACAGTTTAGCTCTCTAGAGCAGGTCTGCCAATAGGTTTTATTTCACTGCTAAGGCTCCAGTGTTAAGTAATGTTGCCCTTTTATTTAGACTGTATAAATATTTTAGCACTACTTTGCAGCTGGTGGACCTGTAATTGTCCAATAAAGGAGAAAAATCATACGTAGTGGAAGAGACGTGTAGAGACTTAGAACCATTACCAATTCTGAGGACAAAAGGATCTAATATTGGAAAAACTAAACTGCCTATTGCTGTTTCTATCATTCAGAAGTAGTACATTACTGTTCTATACCTGGTTTGTCTAAATTTCTTCAACAGCAAGTACTTTTTTCAGTTTCCTCAGCCCTCTTTAATTTTCCTCTGAAAATAAAGTCACATATTATTGTAATCATTACACATCCTGTTATTTGATAAGAACTAAGAAGGCTAGTGGTAAAGTAGTTAATAGTTTTCTTTTTGCCCTATTAAGGGCATTAGCTCCCTAGTCCTACAAGTAGTTTAAGTCTACTTTATGTGTTTGTCTGATTAGGTCCCCGAGCCTATATTTGCCTGCACTGATATCTGTTAAAATGGAAGAGGGTCAGTTTAAATAAACAATTCCTTATTTTAAAAAGCTGTTTAAGAACTTCATGTTTCCTTGAAGTTCAGTTTTCTGTTTCTGAAGAGTTGTCATAGTAGTGGTGTACCCCCAATATCAATATAGCTTAGAGAAATAGAAGTGTCTATGAAGTTTTGCAAGCAGGTTGTAATATATACAAAAGTTTCAGTTGAAACTAACACTTCTAAAGCAAAATAAATCTCATAGATGTCTCAGTTGCAGCTCCTGGCTCTGTAATAGTCTCCAGAGGATAAAGAGAAGTTAATATAAAGTATTTTTGTTCTCCTGGCCCTAAGCCAGATGTTTTAAATTCAGAGAGTGATGCCTCATATGACATTGAACTCCAGTGGGGAAACTCAGAAAAGCTTTCTTACAAACCTTTTATATGTTACTGGTCATAGCAGAAACTATCTGTAGTATTTTAACTCTGTTAGTGTCTAATTACACTTTTTAAGCGTATTTTATTTGTTGAGTGGGAAAAAATTCAGATACGTTCTAAAATGTTAATATATTTATAAAGCTATAATCACGTACGTACCAATGCTGAAATTCCTCTTTATTTTAATGAAATAGAAATGTACTTCTATTAGGGATTATATATTGAATATAATACAATATGCTATGAATGATTCTAATGAGACCAAATTATTATTCCATTTTAAATTCAAATTGTGAATGTTACCTACATCTTTCCCTAGCCGATAGCTCAATTGAGGGCAAACAAATTGAATCTGCCAACTCAGTGTATATCTCGTTGCTTTACACTGTCTGTGTGTACAGAGAAAGAGCTTGGAATATTTAATAAAATTCAATATTAAAAAAAAGAACAGTGAGTGAAGGAACTTGTCATAGTTCCCTCATTCTCCAACCTGTTATTAAGCGCTATAATTGTATTGTTTTGCTTGAATAAGATTTTTGGTGTTAATGGCTTCAATCCACCATCTTTCACAGAATTACGGTAAGTATATACATCTTTACAAAGCTACAAATGATTGAAATTAGGAATATGTTAAGCAATGCAGATGACCTTCAGTGGGAAAACTTTTATCTTGCTGAGGAAGGGTTCAGTGGAAACTTTGAAAACTTTGAAAACGTTTTTTTGCCCATGTATGGAAGTGCCTCTTATTAAATATATTGCCATTGCTCTGACACTTAGAAACAGGACTTCATTTTGTTCTTGAGTTGCAAGTTCCAGGGAAGAAAAGCAAACTTTGAAGATCTGCAAACTGATAGAATATATTAGTAGCCAGCATGGAATCTTCGCATGCTAATTTATTTATGTATACTTGTGTGTCAGAAAAAGTCTTCATTTGTGGGATTGTCCTCCCACAATTTACAAAGACCTCCCTCTCTGCAGCTGACTTCCATTGGCTTCAGGTGATCAAGCTTTGAAATTTGCTCTAAGATCTAAAAGACAATAGATACTGAAGAATCAAGTGCTGAGTAAAAAAGAGTGAAAGTAATGTTTATTGGTAATTCTCGGTAATGTTTATTTTTTTGTTTAAAAAACTGGATTGGATTTTGCTTTGTTTTGAAGAAACAATAAGTTGGAAAGATGCTACATTTCCTCTCTGCTTTATTGGAAATTCAGTACATTTCAAGAAAACATCTTATGGGAGACTCTCAAAAATGCTAAAAGGAATTTGCAAAGCCATCATGAAAAAAAAACATCTGCTGCTTTAGGTGTATATATAGGTAACTGTGTCCTGAAAAGCTAGAGATGATTTACACAAGATAGATATTTTGTAAAGAAATGTGTCATGCAATCCACTAATTGATTATATGTAATAGCAAGAAGTGAAACATTTCAATTGTGTAACTGTGACCCACCCTATTTGACCAGTTAGCCGCCCATAAAATGGATTGTTGCACTCAGGAAATAGTTTTAAATCTTAGTGAGTTCACTATTAATCACATCATTTTATATTATGTAATGTTAGGCAGACTTCTGAGTGAGGCCCAGAGTCAGCAGCAAAACAGTTTACACAAGTTTTTTTATTGTATATCTTAGATTATCTCTTATTTTGGACTATACTTTTAGTGGTGAGTAGGGCATGAAATTCTTACTTGGGCTTCAAAGAGGGTAAAGAGCAGAAACAGCAGAAAGAAATAGAAAATACCTATGATTTTGTGTGTGTATGTGTGGCTGTGGTTGATTTAACACATATTTTTATGTACACTGAGAGCACATGCACCAAAACAAATTCCTTGTGTGTCCAATCACACTTGGCCAATAAAGAATTC
>JANHFT010010620.1:128932-143803 GCA_032467955.1 Pseudoxenodon macrops | reverse complement strand
TGATAATTGCATGAACTATAGAACATTTAATTAGTAGTTCGTTCCTAGTAAAACAAGGTTTGTTTGGACACTGTTTGGGCTGTGTTCTTTGGTCCGGAAGCTGGGTCAGAACACCTCTCTAAGTGATTTATAGAGTCAGCATATTTCCCCCAACAATCTGGGTCCTCATTTTCCCACCTCGGAAGGATGGAAGGCTGAATCAACCTTATGTTGGTCAGGATTGAACTCCTGGCAGTGGGCAATACTGCATTCTAACTACTGTGCCACTAGGACTCATAGTGGTGGCATAAAGCATAGTTTGCTTTAGTTTGGCACAATTTCTATCTATAGGTAAGGAACAATAAAAGAAACTACTTTGAAGTAATATAGCATGTCTTTCTTGGTTTTTGAAGCCTGACATAAACTGTATGTTGAGTATTGGGTTGAATATTTTTTAGAGAACGAAGGACAGATTTTAATAGTGGGCTTTCTATTTCACTAGTCTTTGCCCGAGGAAGTGCATAATTGCCAATCCTGGTCTTCTGACAAGTAGATTGATTGTAACAATGGATTGGATTTTTGCAGAAAGCTTATCATTTAATTGCTGGACCGTTTTGTTACAGAGTAACAAAAGGAATACGAAAGGAATACGAAACAAGCATTTCTAAACTCTTAACAGGTTCTACATATTCATTTATAATCCGCCATCCAAACCACTTTCATGTGCTATGATTGTTCTTAAGGAAATGATGTTGTTTTTCTTTTGAAGCAAACTTTAAACTTATTTTCTGTCTTAATTTATTTGAGTGTGACTGAAACCCAACAGTGCAATTAGCAAGTGTAACATATGCTGCTGTGCAGTTTTCCTGAGCTGAGCCAGGATGTCATTATAGTGTAATACAGTATTGACTGCAGAAATGAGAGCCAGATAATTTAGTCACATAATAGGTACATGATTCAAGGCACGATGGAACTGGCATTGTTGCTCAAAATGGCTAAATGTGTATTTGTTTCTATTATAATAATCACAGAATCGTGTATATTATTAGAATTATTGATTATCTAGTGAATATCAGATTTATATAAATCTACTTTGTATGGCAGTATAGTGCTTAAGATTTGCTTTGTACTTAAACCTACAAAATCATCATCATACTGTATATCAAAAAGATCCTGGTCCAAATATGAGTAAATGAGAAGGTAGAACAAGAAAGGAAAAAATAAGAAATGCCTATATAAGAAGATCAGATAACTAGTGGCTTGCCTAGAATTCTCTTCAAAATATCCATATAGCCTTATGCAGATATTATTGTATCTGGAAAAAAAAAGATTCCAGAGGGAAGAGTCATGTTTTGGTTGACCAAAAAATGTAACTGCTTTCTGGCATTGCCTGTAAAAATAATTCACTATATTTATATTGTGGGAGCCAGAATGAATTTTTTGATGACAGACTCTTGATACTTAATGGAAGAAAACTATTTCATACCTCGTTCCCCCCCCCTCACCCCCAAATATTTCTTGCAAATTCTCTACTATGTAACAGTATTTCTTATGTGCATTAGCACTTTGATTACTTAATAGTTTTTATTCTCTGAGAAAAGCACTTTTGGCTTTATGTGGTTACCCATTCATCTTACAAGTTGGCTCTTTGGGTTTGTGTAATTTAACTTTATTATCAAATCAATGTGTAAAGGCCTTAAAGCCCTAGTGTGGTTGACCATGAAATATAAAAAAATAAACATTGAAAGACAGTTTTATGTGTTAAATGAAACTGGCTTGTTGTAAAAAATCTTTGCTTAGATTAAAAAGGAATAGTCAATATTTTCAGTCCCTTTTAGAAAGAAATAATATCTAAGAATATAGAGGCGGGATTTTTGCAACAATCTAATTTTGTATACCTGTGTTGAAAGAGTATCAATTGATTTTATTTTAAAGCTGTAAATAGCCATTGATCACAAAATGAAAAGGGATAAACTTTTGCAGTACTTTAATCACTTAAAGACCACTCAATTATTTAAACACTACAGTTAGCATTTTAAATACATTCACAATCTATCCATCTGTCAAACTTCTAAGTTACACCAAAGTATCAGTAAATTAATTTGCTCTTGGATCCTTTCGAAAAAGTAATTTTAATGTTTTTCCACTCTCATATAACATTATGTTTACCTATTTATATGTCTATTGCAACTCTATAGAGCAGTGATGGCTAACCTTTTCCTGCTTGGATGCCAAAAGGGTGCATGTGTGCGCAATAGCACGCATGCATATGCCCAGACCCATAATGCAATGCCCTCCAAGTGCATGCTCCCCCCTGTGCATGCATGTAGGCCTCACTGGAGCCTCCGAACTTCTGATTGGCCCGTTGTGCTGTTTTTCACTCTCCCCAAGCTTCAGGAAAGATTCCTAAAGCCTGGGGAGGGTGAAAACGGCTCCCCCGCCCTCTGGAAAGCTGACAATCAGCTGGCCATTGCGCGCATGCGTGCTGGAGCTGACATAGGGCAAAGCCGCGCATGCCCTCAAATATGGCTCCGCGTGCCACCTGTGGCACACGTGTGCCATAGGTTCACCATCACGGCTATAGAGTTAAATGACTGTTATGTAATGAATGTGTGTAGGACAGCTTAACTCTCTTAGCAGTCCAAAAAGAGATGGCTTAAAAGTATAAATTTGCTTCAGCAGTGGAATGTAAATAAATATTTCATTCCCCAGTTCAGAACTTTTGAAAACTTAAATGAGCTTGCTGAAACCTTTAGAAAATATTATGTTTGTATAAATAGCTAAATGTTTCCAGTCCTTGTTTGGAACAGTATGTTTGAATTAGTATATAATCGGATTAAACTGGTGAAGGTACTTTGTTGGTCGGTTTTACTGCTTTCAAGCACACCAGTTAATTCATTATGTTTTATTAAATATTTACAGGCTTTGCAGAAGGAAGTTGAGTGGGGTTTGTTTGTTTGTTTGTTTGTTTATGTGTTTTCTCGCTGCCTGGTAGCGCTTCCAAACACAAAACCAAAAACGTTTCTAGATCTGTCCTTCTACAATTGTAAGCTGGAAAATATTTTCCACTGCACTTGAAAGCATGGCTCCAGTTTAGGAGGTGAAAATTAGTCTGTGTAAAATATAGACTTTTTAATCCTAAGTAATCAATGAACAAATGATGCCTGAGATGGGTGGATCATTCTGATTAAAATGTAACTTACAAGCACCAACCTAGTGATTTAAGGAGCCAAGGAAAATATTTAACAAATGCATACAAATAGCTAGCAAGTGAGAACAAATGCTAATCCAGCAAGGTACCAGCATGGTACCATGAGTGATGAAATTTGAAGCTGTTGCATTTTATATATTTGATGTTAGCTTCTTGTTCAACATTGCAATCTGTTCTGGTAGAGCTGCGTCAGCTAGTGTTTCTTAACTTTTCATACTTTAAGTCCCTCCGGTCATACTAGCAATGAACTTTGATCCAGTCATAATAGAAACAAAACTTCTACTTTTTTGAGAAAGACATATTTATGTTTATAACCTTACTTTGATTAAAAATTTAAATTACTGTGAATTTTACGGATACAAAATATTATTAATAATGTTGACCATAACTAAAACTAAAGTATTGTAAAGTATTGAGTTAGAGCTAATTGGGGCTGAAATAATGATGATCGCTGGGGCAGTCTTCCCTTGAATCCAAATCAAGTACTTTTGAAATAATGAGGATAACTGGTACAAAGTGAGATTTTATTCTGACTTCCAAGGCCAAATAATTCAGATTTCTGGACTCTATTAAATATTTGTATGTACCTGAGATAAGTATAATATCTTATTTCAAGTCAAAATCTATAGACATGAATACTTCTCTAAACACAATCCTTGACTTACAATTGTAATGGACCCTCCCCATTATGGTCATTTGTTATGATGGTTGTTAAGGAGTCATCATTTGACTGATGCAATTTTATGGTTTTTTGTTGTAGTCATTAACTGAACCCTGTGCGCATTAATTTTTTGTGAAAAAGCAGAAGTTAATGCCAGTTCTGGCACGTGACCACAGGATGGTGCAAACTCCTGTAAATGCAGACCAATTGCAAGTACCAAAATGCAGTTGTGTGATTATGGGGAGAAGCCCTCAGAACTTCAGAACCTGGTTATAAATATCTTTTAGGGAGTTGTAACTTCCGTCATAAGTCAAAGACTACCTGTATAGTTGACACGGAGAGATATTAAGTAGGAGTAGCCATTGCTTGCCGTCAAAGGCAAAAATATATTATGAATGTGCCTGCAATTTAAACCAAACCATATGGCAGCAAGATTTAGTATTGAATAACTCGTGTATAAATTTAGCCGACAGGTTTGGGATTAAGCATTTGACAGTTTTTAAAAGTGGATGGTTTATGAGATTTCCTATTTGATTCTAGCCACAGAAGAGGTGTGATCAAAATTCCTTTTCTGGTGATTGCCTTTTGTATTTTAAAGCTATTATACTCTTATTTTGGTTTGTGATCACAATTATAAAGAGTTAAAATGCATTACACATCGTTTTTAGCATTGTTCACCCAGAAAGACATAGTGCTTAAGTAAAGTTGGAGACAAAACAAATAAAAGCTATAGAGCAGTGATGGTGGCACGAGTAGCCATATCTGAGGGCACACAAGGCATTGCCCTGTCAGCTCCAGTGTGCATGCCTGCGCTGGCTAGCTGATTGTCCGCCTTCTGGAGGGCAGGGGGGAGAGTGAAAAATGGCACAATGGGCTAACCAGAAGACCTGAGGCTTCAGTGAGGCCTGCACGCATGTGCTGGGGGGACAGCAGGGTGTGTGTGGTAGCACGTGCATGTGCAGGGGTGAGTGCATTGCATTATGGGTGTGGGCACACATGCGTGTGACCCACCTACCCCCCACGCTCCCCCCCTCACTTTTGGCACGCGATGGCAAAAAGGTTACCTGCTATATAATCACTGCTATTGAGCAAGGGCCCCCAACCTCCGGGCCGTGGCATGCCAGAAACCTGGCCGTGAAAACAAGGAAAGCCCCATCTGCTATACAGCACACAAAACCATGCCCCCTCCGGTCCACAGAACAACCTCTCTCCATGGAACCGGTCCCTGGTGCCCAAAAGATTAGGGGCAACTGCTAAAGAGCATAGAATTCATCTGATTGACTAAGGAGAGTTTGAATGTGGAATATTTTAAATTTGTTTTAAGCTTCACTGTAAAAAAAGTAAATATAAAATGAAATAAATAGTCTACTATTTTAGGCTAGGGGTAGAGATTTATATCTAAATGGTTCTTGAGAATAAGGTACAGTCTGACATCATAGCAGACAGAGTTAAGGGCTCTGTGATATTTAGAGGTCACACAAGTTGATTAAATACCCAGCTAGTTTTGAAGCATTCGTTAAATTCCAAAATGGATGGACCATAGAGATTTCATTTTGATGGTCCATGTCTACAGCCCTTCCTTCAAGCTCTGTTCTGCTCAGCCATAAATCTACATACTTCAAATGTTTGACTTCTTGAATGTTTACCCAGAAGGACTAATATTATCCAATAGTTTAAAAGACAGCCATATAGTATTTTGCTCAAATTGGCTATTCTGAACCAAGTATATTATTCTTATTTTTTTACTTGGAATATTTAAAAGGAAAGTAAAAGAATTGTAAAGTTCATTGCTGCTGGTGAAAAAAAATCTGCCAATTTATTAAATACCAAGCGATCTGGCTTTATGTTTGGAATATTTGTCTTCAATTTTGTTCCCCCCCCCCAATCCAGATAGGACCATTAGTTTCTTGCACTTTTTAAGGACTGAGAACATATTTAT
Organism: Pseudoxenodon macrops; assembly: GCA_032467955.1. NCBI lineage: Eukaryota > Metazoa > Chordata > Lepidosauria > Squamata > Pseudoxenodontidae > Pseudoxenodon > Pseudoxenodon macrops. Next base: position 138,013 of record JANHFT010010620.1, on the reverse strand, counting down.
TTTTCACTTTATTCATAATTTGATCGACAACTTTGGAGAGGTTAGTCATTTTGTGCTCCTCTAAAGAATTTCCTCTTTTGCTAGTTGCAGATCTTTTCTAAGAGAGGTGTTTTTAGTGACATAACTACTAAGTTCACAAACAGATGTGTTAACATTGTTCTCCATCATTAATTTGTATTAAACCAAAGAGCCATAATTATAATTCATTAGAAATTCTATGTCAACGAAAATTCTCAGTCATCTAGGTAGAGTCGCCTGGAAATTGAGTCAGGGCAACTGGACTTCTAGAAATTCTAGAATTCTATAGAAAATCTCGACTTTAATCTTAAAAATCTAATGTAATTTTGCTGTCATACTTAAAAACAAGTTATATTAATTATTTTGGTAGGAAGTAAGTTTAATAGATTTTATAAAGATGTTTATTTATTTAGATTTATATGGCCAGCGATCTCACTGATTTTGGGCAGCTAAGAAGAATGAAAATACAATATAAATGCATATGTAATTTTAAAAAAAACATTCCAACCCGTTAATACAGTACAAGTGGCTCGCAGTGAAACTGAGTTTACCAGAGAAGTGTCTATAACAGGGGTGTCAAACTTCCATTATCACGTTGTTGTCACGTGATGTATTGTGACCTTTCCCTGCTTTCACTAAAATGGGTGGGCGTAGCCAACACGTGATGCATCCAGACCACGACTGCAAGTTTGACACCCCTGGTCTATAACATCCTCCAACCAACCAAGCTAATGTTTGGGTAGGAAGTACATGATTTGTTTTCCTGTACCACAGACCATCAGGAGTTTTGATTGCAGGGAGATATGAAAGCAATACATAACTAAAGCATCCTTTCCCACTTCAACTAGAAATGATTTATGTGCCTGTGTGTATGAATATATGTAAACCTAATACTTAATCTACCATTTAAGATTATTTATGCCTCTTAAAGCCACAAGTTCACCTCCTGTGCCAGATATCTCCAAAAATGTATAAACATAAGCATGGTTTTCAAAAAGACGAAAGCAATGGCTATGATCAGAACACAGTCCCATGTTGCCACTCCTAACGAACACAAAAAGGGGTTGTGTTTTTTTATTACGCAATCACAGTTGCCATCTTGATTTTTCTTTCACCCTTCCTGCAAAGATTTCAGATTTTAGGATACAATCATATGCATGGTTACATGTCTGGAATATGCCTCATGGACCATGTTCAGAGCAGTTTATGCATCCAAAATCACTACGTTGTTCAGTTGTAAAGAAATGGGAATTTTAGAATAACATATCATGTGTTTAGAATCTTCTGTAATGGGAACCTGCTTATTTACAGAGTCTTCTTTCTCTTTAATTTCCCAAATAAAGTGGAATCTGCTTAATTGCATTTCTTGATATTAATTGCTTAGTCATTCAGATGTAAAAGTGTAAAATACTGCCTTTCTATGCTCTCTATTATTGTTACTTTTGAAACATTCTGAAAGTTCTTAATGGTTCTGTATGGCCTTTTCTGCTGGAAACACAAGCTTCTGTTTATGTTACCAGGACAACTGTCAAAAACTATGTTGTGTAGAGCTTAATCTCTGAATAATTCTGTAGCTATGTGTTACTTGTACTAGGGATGAAATATGACACAAACCTTTCAATACTGTTTAGGCTGATACTGCTTAATAATCTGTTTTATTGTATTTGTTAGATTATATTTGTTTCCAATTAAGATCTGTTTGGGAATTATGTATATTTACTAATTATTATGCTGTGCAGTATTTCAAATTCACTATCCAGAGGTGTTTTGGAGTGTATGAGAGAACAGACACAGCGCCTGTCTCCAATATTTTAAGACAGATTTGACTTTTCTGATTTCTAGGATCTTCTGACTGCCCTCTGAAGCTACTACAAACTTCTGAGAAAGAGCACAATTGTTTTGAGTATCTCAGAGAGTTGCCATATATGAACTGTGTACAGTCTGAGGCACTTTTTTTGAAACCAAACCCAAAACACTGCAGAACTCTATTACAGTGGCCCCCTTTTGGGCACCAATGAGGGGTTCCGTGGAGAAAGGTTTTTTCGTGGACTGGTCCAGAGGGCGCGTATTTTCACATGCCGCCTGCATCCCGCAGTTGGGGCTTTGCTTGTTTGCGTGACCCAGTTGCTGGCATTCTATGGCCCAGTGGTGGTCCATGGGGACCTCTGCTCTATTACACTGAATGCAGGGGTGGTGTGATGGTTGTAAGTGTGAGTCTAGGCAGCAAATCCCTTTTTTCCAGGGCTTTTGAAACTTTCACCCAGAGTTAAATGGATGGTCGTAAGTCCATCTACTGGTAACGAGTTCACTTGATTGTTTTGCCTTTATGTATTACTAGCAAGACAATTCTAGATACAGTATGTCCTAATGATTTTGGAGAGATTTCAGATAATGTTATTTATGGAAGAAATGCAAACAACGGTTAATTGATTCGCGTTTCAATTGAACAGTTGCTCGATTCTGTTTTCTCTTTGAAAAAGGGTGACTCTTTAGCCTCTCCCGCTTGGTGAGAATCCAATGATCTAGTCAGTATTCTCTCCTTCCAGCTGTTCAAAAGGAGTCTGAAAAACTGTGAAGTCCACCCAAATTATCTCATTTCCTTTTTTTCTAGTCCATTGTTCCCTCATATCATACAACCAAGTATGTGAGTTTCTGCTTTCTGGTCATCACTTGAAGACCTTATGTAGCCTAGGACTGCTTTATTGTCATTTTTTCCCTAGTCCCTAGTACATAATAACACATTACCAGTGGACAGAGGATTATTTAACTAGTCTTTTGCCAATTAAATGTTCTTATCCTACACAGTCTTGTCAGTGTTTGTCATTGCCTTCTTCGTTAATTCTTTCTTTCTCCAGCACACTGAACATTTTGTTTATTTTTGAGCCCCAAACTTCTTGCATATTCAGGAAAGTTATTTTACTTTCAAAATTGCTTTTAGTTATAATTATTTTATGTTTACACCATCATGCGTTTTTTCCCTTTAGATTTAGCTATTTGTTTTGCGTTAGTTACTGACTGTGATAAGTATTGATCTGCTGTAAAAAGTAAATGAAAGTTTAGTGTGATTTCATATCCCTCTACTTTGCTGCAAATGTGTCTGATTTTGTGTGTCTGTGTGCCTTTCTGTTTCCCTATATAGCTCTAATTTCCCTTTTAAAATTGTAAGCAACACATTGCCTGCATAAGAAATTAGTTTAGTGTTTTTCTTTGAAGGACTGCTTGGTTTTGCTGAAATATCATGCAGTGCACCCATTTAAACAGATTTTCGAAGCAACCTATCTTCTTGCTTCTAAATGTGAAATGGCCACTTTGCCTCTCTTCACAGTGCTCTGGACTTCCTCCACAACCTTCGTTGACACTTCTAATAGCAGAAGATTTTGTGATTTGATTTAGTTCAAATAATTTAATTTAATTGATTTGATTTAAATGCCACCTGACTCCGGCAGGACATAGCAGCATAAGAAAAAAAATAACACAACGCCACAACACCAAGGAGGAAAAAACCCAAATATTGTAAATAAAAGCAAATAGAGAACAACACTATGCTATGTGAGGACCTTCTTCTGATGCGTCTTCTGATGAAATTCAGTAGAATTTCTGTTGATGATCGTGATAGAACGATCCTCAGCTACACAACATGGACAGGTCATCCTCAATTTACAATCATTCATTTGAAGTTACTATGGCATTGTTAAAAGTGACTTATAATGCATCCTTGCACTTACGAGCTAATGTTAATGCTCATAATCTGAGGCAGGTTTGTTTAATAGTGCCTATACAATTTGGTCTATACAGGTAGCCTTCAGCTGACGATCACAATTGAGCTCCAAATTTCCATTGCTAAGCGAAATTTGTTAAGTGAGTCCATTTTAAAATCTTTCTTGCCACAGTTGTTAAGTGAATCACTACAGTTGTTAGGTTAGTAACATGGCTGTGAAGTGAGTCTGGCTTCCCCATTGACTTTCCTTGTCAGAAATTTGCAAAACGTCTTCACATGAGCCCGGGACACTGCAACCGCCACAGAGCCAATTGGCATGTGTCTGAATTTTGATCATGTGACCATGGGGATGCTGCAATGGTTGTAAGTGTAAAAAAAGGTCATAAATCATAAGATGGTATTCAACAATGCAGCTTAATCTCGTACCCTGGTATTCCCTTGGAGTTTTCTTAACCTAGCCCAAGTCTGCTTCTGTCCCAAGACCAGGCATATATTGTTGCAAATAAGATATTCAATTTTTTGGAAGGGGCAGTTTTCTCCCTTTATAAATAGATTTTAGTTACTTTAGCACAGTCTTGTAGCCAAATTTGCTATGTGTCTTTAAATCTAACTTTTGAAAGATGATGAAATGCATGTGAAGCTCTCATTACTGAAAGAATGTCAGTAAACATAAATTATAAATCCTTCAGGAGCCAAGAAGAAGAAAACTAAATGGAGGAGGGGAAAAAAAGATTGCATTTATTATCTCATGTTGATAAGTGTTTATACAATAGGAAAAAAACAAAACTCTTGGGAATCTCACTATAAAATAGTCCAGTTGGTTTGAATCATGTTTCCATGTGAAATATGGTGTTTCTATATTTCTGTTTTTCTTTTTCTTTCAATTAATGTTGTGGGAAAGTGAACTGCATTTTCTAAGTGTTAGATAATTGTTCAGGTTTGAACCCTCAAACAAATTGAAATGAGGACTCTCACTGAACCTAATATGGAATTTACCAATGAAGTCATATTGGAAATATGAATTAGACCAAATTAAAGTAGATGTGTTTACATATTCGGCAATATAGGAAGTGTTCTGAAAGTTTTAATTATTTAAAATTATTTCTGGAATTTATATATATATATAGTGATAAATGATATGTATATAAAATGATGGTGGTGAGGGGAAATTACATTCATGCTTTCCTTATAAACGAAGTAAAGTAAAATATTTTAAAATATGGTTTAAAGAAAGAGCCTGGCTTTGTAATAGAAAAAAAGTTTTATTATTTAAAAACTTTATAGTTATAAAATGTTACTAAACATTAAGCCTTAGTGTTTTTCTTTAAAATTAGCAATCTATCATTGTACATCCACACTGTATAAAAAGGCTAGTTTTAATTCAGTCATAGCTAGTTTTACATATATTGACCATGACAGTGAAAATTACTTAGATACAGCTAAAATATTGATTTCTGGATTCTTCACACAAATGTATTACATAGTGTTATGCACCCAAATAATAATGTTATCGTGATTACACTGGATATTAAAAAAAAATTTACACACCCCTATTAAAATGTCAGGTTTTTGAGATGTAAAAAAAAACCACCCAGACACAAACTGAAACATTTGGGAGTGGGGGGACGGCGGAAGGAATAACAATTTAAAAATACAATAATGTTTTCTGCTTTCCTTTTTTCCTCCCTTTTAATAAGGTAAGCTCTTGGGTGACATGGCTGATTCTGACCGCAGGTTCTATGGAGGAAAAGCGAGAAGTTTTCTCTCATGTAATACATGTGGCAAAATGCTGCTGGAACATGGGCAACTACAATGGTGTAATGGAATTCTTGGCAGGCCTCAGGTACTTGAAGCTCATTCTTGAAATGATGGCAACTCAGGGATAGATTACGTTACAGCATCTGTTATATACCACTTGTCCATTTAAAAATAAATAAATGGTGAACATCACTCCATCAGTCATTGTGTTGAAAGTTCTGTTAAATCGCATCCTTTATCCTCATCCACTGAGTTTATGATTATAAATGTTTTGACAGAATTGAATAAGATGGATGACAGAGGTTATATCATTTTAAAAGACAGGTCTTTTTTCAGAAAACTCAAGGGACCTCATTTATCTTACGGAAAGATAAACAAGGAAAACAAGGGAAAAACCTTTCAATCTCTTAGTGCCGCATTTAAACATAGTTAAGAAAAAGTGCTAGTTGCCACCCTGAAGGAAAGTCGTACTTTAGATAAATTTAGAATATATCTTATCAAATCCACTATGTTAAAAATCTTTGCTCCATTTTTCATTATTATTCATGATTACTCATACATCCATATCTTCTCTCATTCGTACTGAATAAAATATGCACATTGGAAAGATCTAAACTGTATGGCAGTATACAAAGAAAGCCTTATGTTTAAACATATTTGTAGTTTCTTCATTTTATCCATTTATCATAACATTTCATAGCATCTTGATCATGTATTCTCTATTTGAAGAGAATGTTTTCCTTCTGGTTTGTAATATAACATGATGCATATGATTTAATGAAATTATGTGGTGATGAATCTAATCTGACATGCTTACAGTATATAGTCTCCATTAAACACAGTCTTCCTTCTGCCTTTGGCTTATCAGTTTTTACTTCTAACACATTTTTAATTCAAGTGTCCTTGTACATAGAATTAACTGAATAAGATGAGAATAAATCAGGAATTATCTACTCATTCTCCTTATATACAGGTAGTCCTCAGCTTATGATCACAATGGAACAAATTTATGTTGTTAAGTGAGACAATTTTAAGTGAGTTATGCCCCATTTTATTATCTTTCTTGCCACAGTTATTAAATAAATCACTGCCGTTGCTAAGTTAGTAACAAATTGTCAAATGAATCTGACTTCCCCATTGAATTTGCTTGCCATAAAGTCGCAAAAGGTGACTGTAGACCGGGAATGGCAACTAGGCCATGCAAATGACCAGCAAGCAAGCGCATGAGCAGTAAACAAGCATGTCCGTGTATGCTCCATTTGTGTGAGGGGCAGCCTTGCGGGAACTATCCCCTTCCCCCCACGGTCTGCAAAGCTGGTTTGCAAAACGTTGAGGAACTCTGATTTAGAGCATGTACATCGGGTGTCAAACCCGATCGCAACATGAGCTGTATCTCTGCGCATCATGTGATGTTCTTTGCCTTTGCGGAGCCAGGGTGGGTGTGGCCTGCACAGACCGTATCTGGACTGCGGGCCACCAGTTTGACAGGCCTGATGTACATCTAAATGATTGCGAGGTACTTATATTACCAGACCACACCAAAACTAGGTCAAAGCACACATGTCCCAGGCAGAACACTCTCCTCAAAGAAATAAAACAGACATATCCTTTGGGAATTCAACATGGCTAACAAGACTAATTGTGCAATTGTAATTGTACAACAGCAATGATATTTTCATACCTGCATTGTGACATTATTTGTTATTGCTGCTAACAGGATATGTACAAACAAGCTAGTAAACTTTCGTATATTTTCCAAACAGGTCAAGAAAAGTTTTAAAAATGTGGCAGTTCATGGATCAATCTGATATTGAAACAATGCGCAGCTTGAAAGATGCTATGGCACAACATGAATCATCGTTTGAATATAGAAAAGTTGTCAACAGGGCTCTGAATATCCCTGGCTGTAAAGTAGTTCCTTTTTGTGGTGTATTTTTAAAAGAGCTCTATGAAGTTTTGGATGGGGCTGCAAGCCTCATCAGGCTTTGTCCTCAGTATAATTCTCAGGATGAAACCCTAGAGGTAATTTAATCCGTGAGCAATCTTATCTAAGAGAGTTGTTATATTTCCTTATAAGTGTGTGTGTGTGTGTAATTACAAAGATTGATTGAAGCCTTTACAATTGCAATAATGTTTTATCCGATAAGTATTCAAATCATCTGCTAGATAAATTGCTCAGATTCTCTCCAACCTGGACTCTGATGTTAAGGCAGATTTCATGGAAATGACCAAAGCACACTGGTTGTAACTGGGGTAGTTTGAACACAGGGGATGCTCTACAGCAGACAGGCAGTGGTGCTGATAGGCATTAGATCCCCTCTGATGAGGAACAGCTGCCTTTCCTGTTTGATTCAAGGGTACAGAGAATATAGCGGAGGCAAGATCAAGGGAGGGCTACAGGCCTACTCGGGAGAAAGTTACCTGGCCCCTCCTCACAAGGAACACCTGTTGTGGGTTGACTTAAAGAGAATCCAAGTTTGTCTTTGCCAGGAACAATTGTTTGTTTTGGCTTACATTCCCTCGACTTTGACTCATGCTCTTGCCTTTGCCTTGCCTTTGCCTTATGGACTTGCTTTTGACCTTGTGGACTTGCCTTTGGCCTTTGTACATGGACTCTGGACCTTGTCCTATAAGCTTGCAGTCTCTCCTTGGATTTCCTTGAAGTGAAGAGGGTTCAGTCACTTGTGTGTTGACCCTTATTCTTCATTCTGGTTAACTAAGGGTATTCTAGGAGACAATCTGCGGTTGGATCCTGGTGGTGGTGAATTCATCCTTGAAAGAGGGAAGGTCTCACTGCTGCTTTCTCATAGACTGGTCTACCCATTCCTCAAGAAGCCATCTCTGTATTCAAATATTTTGGGTAATTTTTGTGCCATCTCCAATCTTCACTTCTTAGAGAAGTTTGTTGAGAATGTGGTTGTGTTACAACCTCAGAGAATTCTGGGCATTTCCTTCAGCTAGGTTTCATGCTTAGGTACGCAACTGAAACAGCATCCATTTGTGGATGTCCTCTTGCAGAGGTGGGACAGGAGAAATTGAGCAGATGACACATTGTCTGTCTGGTCCATCAGGACTTAACATTCTCCACTGTCCTATTTAACATCTACAATACATGAAGGACATTCTAGTAGGCATGGTCATACACCTTAATTTTGTGGGCCAGTTACATTCCTTCCTGGACTGATATGCACTGCTCATCATCCGTCACACCTTAGTTACTTCCCAACTGCAATGTTCTCTATATGGGTCTGCCCTTGAATGCTATATATCTGTGATGGCGAACCTATGGCATGCGTGCCAGAAGTGGCTCAGAGAGCCATGTCTCCTAGCATGTGCGGCGTCCCCCATTCCTCTTCTAGGTTTCCAGTGCACGCATATGCAATGGCCAGCTGGTCCTCTGGTTACTGGTGCACATGCGCGTGTGATGATCAGCTGGCCCTCACGTGTGTGGCAGTGCCAGAAACTGGAAGACCAGCCAGCCAGCAGATTTTCACTCATGCATGTGTGCCAGTAACCAGAAGACTAGCTGGACAGTGTGCATGCATGCCCCGGGACATCCACATGGGCTGCTGCAGGGGGAGACCAGG
>JANHFT010010620.1:101194-112876 GCA_032467955.1 Pseudoxenodon macrops | reverse complement strand
GGGGAGGGGAAGGCTTAACTATTCTGTGAATGTTCTGACTGTGTTTTTAACCTTTCAGATTTATTAACGAGGAACATATCAGATTTGGGCTTGTTCATTAAGAATAGGCAGCAATTATCAGACAACCAGCGACAAATATCGGCTGCTATTGCTGCCGCAAGCATTGTTACTAATGGCACCGGAGTAGAGAGCACATCTTTGGGAGTATTTGGTGTGGGAATACAGCAACTGAATGATTTCTTAGTCAATTGCCAAGGAGAACACTATACTTACGACGAAATCCTCAGTATTATTCAGGTAGGTAATGCAGACTTTTAAAAGGACATATATTTAGTTAATTTTCTCTTCATATTTTCACATTGCTTTTTAAACCTTCCATAATAGTCTGGGATGACACCTTGTCCTTCAAAGGCACAGCAAATGAAGGTTGACTAAATGAGAGTCGGTTAGCATGTCAACTTTCTAACCCAAATTCAGTGGTTTTAATATTTTAACTGATTATTATGGTGTGGAAGCCAGCAGAATGATTTGAGAGTGTCACAGTCTCTCAGACCCTGGAGGAAGGCAGTGGCAAACCCATTTCTGAAAACGTGGCCATAAACCTTCCAGAACTCATCCATGTAGCAATAGCACTTAGATTTATATACCACTTCATTGTGCTTCACAGCCCTCTCTAAGCAGTTTGCAGAGTCAGCATTTTGCCCCCAACAATCTGGATCCTCATTTTACCGACCTTGGAAGGATAAAAGACTGAGTCAACCTTCAGCCAGTGAGAATTGAACTGCTTGCAGTCAACAGAATTAGCCTGCAATACTGCATTCTAACCACTGTGCCCCCATGGCTCCTAGTCGCCTGGAGTCAAAATTGCCTTGGAGGCATCTAATACCACCTTCCTCCCAGTATTCATATCACTTGATGGCATGGAAGTAGGTTAACATAGAATGTACAGGGAACTAAAGGTATTGATGTACAAAAATGTAATATTGATTCCTTGTTTACTGTTTTCATCCTCCAGCACCTTCCCCTCTACCGGTTTAATTCTGGCTAGGTTTGAAAGCCAGACATGGCTAAGATGAATTTTGTGGGAAGGGAAGGTATTGATCTCTGCATGGTTGAAAATTGACAAATGAGAGTTATATTATTCTCTTCCAGGCTCTGCTTTTCCGCTTGATGTTTATGTCCAGTGCTTCCTTTTCTTTTTAGAAGCCATGTTAATATACAGCTTCATTTGAAAACCCAGATCTGCCATTATCATACCTAGTTAGCTGTGCCAATTGTGTATTGCATTTATTTATATGTAAAAACTGAATCAAAATGGATGATTGTTACCTCTGTTAATTTTCACCGTTTCTCGTTCTACCATTATAGAAGTTTGAACCAAGCATCAGTATGTGCCAGCAGGGGTTAATGTCATTTGAAGGATTCACACGGTAATTATCTTTGGATATTCCAACATATAGTCCAGATGCCTTATGCAACTGTTATAAATTTTAAAAATCTACATCTTAGGTTTCTGATGGATAAAGATAATTTTGCCTGCATGAATAATGAATCTCAAGAGAACATAGAAGATTTGCAGTTTCCATTGTCATATTATTACATCGAATCTTCACACAATACATATCTCACGGGACATCAGCTTAAAGGAGAATCTTCAGTAGAACTTTACAGCCAGGTATCCAAAGTCAATCTGCTGTCTCTTTTTTCCCCAAAAAAGTATTTGTTTATTAAGTCAAAGAAGCATGACCTTTCACATGTTCCTAGTCGTGGCTTGTAAAACGTAGGAAAATAAGATGTGTGGGAAAGCGGTTTGTATGCACAGTTGTGCGCGGATGCTTTTTTTATATTTATATATTTATGCTTTGTTCTGAGTTTTCATTTGAGAGTCATAGAATTTAGACACTAGCCAGTCTGATCTAAACTGCTAAAATTAGACTTTCCCACAGGAAAGACTGAGCTAATATGTTGTTTCATTTAGATGTCAAGGCACCATTCGGAATAATGTAAGTTGTGCTGAAAAGATGATGGGTTTGTAGCAAAATTATTACTCGAGAGAATGCGGCTTCTAAGTATTATATAATATTTTAGGCACACTTTCCAAGTAAAGTGACCCATACCAAAAGACACTTTCCAGAGTTTCAGCTTAATTTAGGTGCATATTGAAGGTCCATGAAAGTTAAAAGAACTCCAGAACCATCTCACTTGTTTATGTGTAGATATTAATAAGCACTTTGTTAGCATTGAATGAAATGCTTCCTGGTTTAGCTGCAGTAAATACTTCCAGAGTACAGGTAGTCCTTGCTGAATGACTGGTCGCTTAGTGACTATTCAAAGTTATGACAGATCTACTTATGACCTGTTTTCGAAGTTCCGGAGTGCCACATCTCCCCTGTGGTCATGGGGTTGTATTTTGGGCATTTGGCAATCAGTTCACATTTACAGCCGTTTGCAGTGTCCTGTGGTTACTTGACTGCAATTTTCAGCAGCTTTTACTGGTTTCCAGGATTTATTTCCAGTTTCCAGCAAAAAAAAATAAAAATGCAATTGGGGAAAATGTACTAACAACGGCAGGATTCACTAAAGACTACAATATTCTCTTAAACATTGTGATGTTCGCTTAATGACCGCAGCGTTCGCTTAATGACCACCGCCAAAAAGCTTGTAAAATCAGATACATGCCAGATCGTGACTCGCTTAATAATTGCCACAACTTATGATCAGGCTCAATTACGATAATAAATTGAGGATTACCCATAACAGTTTTAAGATCTATCCATCAAATGGCATTGCACAATGATTCTCCCTTTCTCTTTCTTTTTCTCTCTCCCATTGATTTTTGTCCTAAAATAAAAGATAGAGTTAGTCTCTAGGGAGACAGCTAGACCCTCAGTCCAATTTGCATAAAAGAGACAAACATTTGCCCAATAAAATCTCATTTGGAAATATTCTTGATGTGCCTGTCAAAGGAAGATCCATGCATCCCAAACCAAAGTTAATTTCTACATTTATTTTTCCAGATGTGCTTAAAATCTATAATATGTGCATTTGTTTCTAAAATAGAAGAAGCTCATAAAAGTTTGTATCTGATTTACATTTTCTTTATGTGCAAACCAGGGTCTGTAATGGGAAACGTTTGCTGAGACCTATGAAAAAAGGTGGATAGTTTTGGATGTTACAGTAAAAGAAATCCTGCATAGATTTAAAAAAAGGAATAATCACGTACTTGTTGAATTTTTAACAGCTTCTTTTGTTTAGAAAACACAAGCATGCTGGTTGGGGAATTCTGGGAGTTGAAGTCCACACATTTTTGAATTGCTAAGATTGAAAAACACTGTTTATTAGGATCAATACATTATCATACTTTTCTGTATTATAGATTTTATTACAAGGTTGCCGGAGTGTGGAATTAGACTGCTGGGATGGTGATGATGGCATGCCTGTAATTTATCACGGACATACACTCACTACCAAGATAGCTTTTAAGGTATATGCAATTTATAATAGTATCTTCCATAATATAAGTTAATTTGACAGAAGAGTATATTGTTGATTAGGTAAATGGCTATGCTAACCTCCTTCAGGCATATGAGATCAAAAGCGTTGAAATTATGATTATGACTGCTTTAATCAGCAGACTTTCAAACAAATTTAAGTTTCCCTAAACCTAGCGTTCCTCTTTTGGTTTTGAGCAGGGGTGTCAAACACCGTTGTCACGTTGTCATCACATCACGTATCGTGACTGTTTCCCCCTTTGCTAAAATGGGGGTGGGCGTGACCAGTGTGTGATGCATCCAGCCTACGGGCCACAAGTTTGACACCGCTGGTTTAGAATCAGCTTACTAAGGTTTTCCTTATTAATTTGTGGGAGAAAGTATTGTGCTTGTTAACTGTGATTGGGGAATGCTATAATTCTGATTGTTTTTATTATTATTACAGGAAGTAGTTGAAGCTATCGATCGTAATGCTTTCATCACTTCAGATATGCCAGTCATCATATCTATTGAGAACCATTGTTCTTTGCCACAGCAACGAAAGATGGCTGACATTTTCAAGGTGGGTTACAAGACTATATTCACATCAGATTTAACAAGCCAACCTGTTAACATAATCATAAATATATATATATAAACAAAAGAAGCAGTATGCTCCCTATATATATAGAAGTTAATGTTTTTTTAACGTATCCTAACAAGGACACTACGAATAATAGCTTCCCGATAAGACAGGATTCAAAATTAACTTTTAAAACATAGCTTTAAATGTCGCCATGGCTCTGTGGTTAAAGACACTTGAGCTTGTCAGCTGTAAAGCTGACAGCTGGAGTTTAAGACCTGAGCATGTGTGATGGGGTGAGTTCCCATTACTTGCTCCAGCTCCTGCCCATCTAACAGTTTGAAAGATTGCAAATGCGAGTAGATAAATAGGTACCACCTCAGCGGGAAGGTAACAGTGTTCTGTGCACTCAGTGTATAGTCATCCTGGCCACCTGACCACAGAAATGTCTTTGGACAACGCTGGCTCCCTTGGCTAAGAAATGGATATGAGCACCACCCTCTAGCGTCACGCACAACTGAAAAGGAGAAATTTTTACCTATCTCTCTTTGCTTCTTTGCTTTCTAGAAAGCTAATAATAATAAATATTTATTATGGTTTTTGACAAAAACAAAACCCTCCTTACTGCATTTTCAGGAAACCATAAACTATTTATTTTGTCTCAGTCAATTCAATTGATTATAATTGGATGAATTGATTTGTATTTTTAATCTTATTATATTAATGCTGTACGCTATTCAGAGCATATCCATTTTCATAATAAACTGTATAGAAATAATCATATTATTATTAACTGCAGAATTCTAATTTTATAGCCATGAGTCATTGAATATGAGAAGGGTAGCAAATAAATTTAATAATAAATAAATAGTTACTCAAGCAAAAAAAGGAGCTGAATGCAGATATATAAAGCTTGTACAAATCCCGGTTTATTAAAATCAAAATTGGATTGTCTGAAGGGGGATTAATAATGTCATTCATAATTAATCTCTTTTATTATGTTGATATTCCAGAATACATTTGGGGATAAACTGGTAGCTAAATTTTTATTTGAAAGTGACTTTTCTGATGACCCGTTGCTACCTTCTCCCCATCAATTAAGAAGAAAGATTCTGCTTAAAAATAAGAAACTCAAAGCACATCAAACCCCAGTGGATATATTAAAACAAAAGGTAAGATTTAAAGTGACTACAGACATTCCACTTTGGGTCACCACAATGTTTTAAGAATAAAATTTAAAGAATAAAAGGCAGTTTTATTTGGAGCTACTAACTTCTTGCAACTATACCTTTGACACTATCAAACAACAATATCTACTATTCCAGGTCCTTGAAAAGGACACGATAGGTAGAAAACCCAGTCTAAACATCTGGCTGACTGTGGACCAGCTATAATAATAATAATAATAATTCAAAGAAGAAGAAAAACATTGGAAGAATATCTGAAAGGCACGGAAGAAGTTGTTTTGAAGTAAACGATGAAGGTTTACTCAGAACCAAAGATAAAAATGTTCTGCAATAAAGATCAAATGAAAAATAGAAAAGAGACAGCGTAAGACAAAATATTACGTGGCCAGTACATAAAGAAAATAAAAGACAAAGCAGATAACAACAAGACCTGGCAATGGGAAAGAGCAGGAACATTGAAGAAAGAGACAGAGTGGCTAATTCTGGCTGTAAAAGACTAAGCCTTAAGAACAAATACATACAAACCAGAATTGAGAAGACAGCAACTGATAGCAAACCTCTGCAAAGAAGCTTATGAAAAAGTAGACCCTCTTCCTTGTCTGGTATAGTCGAGAGGAAGGTTTTAAAAGCTTTTCCACTGAGCAGCCACAACTTGACATATCTAAACTTAACAAACTCTGATTCATTTTAACATCAGTTCCAAAGAAGATACCTTAAAGCCACGATATATGAAAATGGTTTAAATAAACCTGGATGTAGGAGAGTTTGTTGCAGAAATTAAATCCAGAAAGCACACACAGGCAAACTGTTTCAGCAGGATTGATTTAAATAAGAAACTTCTTTATATACAAGAATATATATATATACAATACCAACAGCAGAGAAACAGTTTCAGATCAGATCAGCAGACAAGTTCACACAAGGCAGGAGAGAAGAATTAGTTTCAGTTCAGCAGAGCAGACAAGTTCACACTACTTTCAGTTTCAATTCTCAGCCCCGACTCAATTCTCTTTCAGCTCCCATTGGCTGATTCAGTTGCTATGTATCCTTACGATTTTTATTGATATTGTTTCCTGATTGCTTATTTGTACCCTATGACTATCATGTGTTGTACCTTATGATTTTTGACAAATTATCTTGTCTTTTATGTACACTGAGAGCATATGCACCAAGACAAATGTCTTGTGTGTCCAATCACACTTGGCCAATAAAGAATTCTACTCTACTCTACTCTACTCCTACTCCTACTCCTATTCATTGGCTGACCTTGTTACTATGCCCTATTTCAATTAATGAATATACTCTTGATAGGATGAGCTACAAATCTGAGCTTTATGACTTAGTATAATGTTCTTCATTGAAAACAAAAACAAAACTCCCTCACTCCTTTAAGTTATAGTGAATGAGAAGTATATGAAACTACATGGTGTTTAAATATAGCCAGGGATCAATGCAAAAGCATATCTTATGTAATGAAGATTATTTTGCATGGAATGTATTGATGCCCAAAGGAATTTTTTTTTTAAATATACTACATCTTGGCATGGAATGTTTTGTTGTAGTGTTTCTTTAATGAGAAAAAAAGATGTGTTTACTGTTGCAGTAAAAGATGTAGGCTGTATAAATAGCTTACATTCATGTCATTAGAGGCAGATAGTCTCTGAATGGAAGTTAGACTTCTATACCGCTTCACAGTGCTTTACAGCCCTCTCTAAGCAGTTTACAGAGTCAGCATATTGTACCCGACAATTTTACCAACCTCGGAAGGATGGAAGGCTGAGTCAACCTTGAGCGGTGAAGATCAAACTGTTGGCAGTGGGCAAATTTAGCCTGCAATACTGCATTCTAACCACTGCGCCACCACGGAACTAATATTTGTGCAGCTGACCTCCTCTGTTCAATAAATTTAAATATTATTCCAAGTGGAATAATACTATGTCTAGTAAGACCTTATTGATAGTTCAGTGGAAAGAGTAATGCAGTAGGAAGTATGAGGTGGTATGGATTTCCATGGATAAATGGGAATATAAAATATATAATATAAAAAAGATTGCATATAACTAGGTGGTAGAGGATGAAGATAGAGAATCTGTTGCTACTTTCTAACTGTATATTCTGTCTCACTTTAAAAATCTGCTTTGATACTGCAGGCTCATCAGCTGGCATACATGCAGGCTCAGGCAACCAATGGGAACAACACGGGAAATCTTTCCACTGCTAACGAAGAAGAGGAGGATGAAGAAGATGAATATGATTATGACTATGAGTCCTTGTCTGATGGTAAATGAACACACTTGCCTGTAATGTTGCATTTTTCAGATTTATGATTAAGTTCAAAGTTTTGGTCATAGCTGTTCTTGAAATCCCTGGGTCAAGGAATAAATAAAATAAACCTATGTCAAAATACAGTACAATTTCTCAATACAATCAATAGTAGTAAAAGTAGTAGTAGTACTGGTAGTAGTAGTCCAGATTCTTGGAAAGGATTTGATAGGTAGACAAAAAAGGCCAAAGTAGTCTGAACATCTATCTGGCTGACCATAATCCACAGAATCTCTTCAACACCATCACCCCTGGGACTGGCATGTTCTGATACAGTGAATGCAAATCTTTAAATCAAACTGAATTGGTGACTTCATGGAAACCTCCCAAGCTCCATTTTTGGCTGCGATGGCCTTTTGCAGCCCTTTAGCAAGCGAAAACGCATGCGGCCCTCCCGGGCTCCATTTTAGCTGGCAGAGAGCTACAAGACATCAAGCTGGCCACACCCATCCAAGCCACACCCACTCGGCCCCTGAGGTCAAATACAACACTGATGCAGCCAGATCAACACCGATGAAATTGAGTTTCACATCCCTGCTGTATTGTTTTCTTGGCAATGTTATGGATTTTTTTTCTAGATGTCTCCAAGTTAAGTACTAACCCAACTTATCTTTTTGAAATTAATCGGTCAAGTTTCTGTTATTCCTAGAAGTTTGCTGGTTAAGGTGGAGTGGTTTAAAGCATTTACTAATACCCGCTTCTGGTAATAGAGATACTTTGCCTGTGTAAAGTACTGGGAATATAATGATATGAAATGTCAGTCCGTATAGCGTTCATCTAAATCTTAGTTACATTTTAGTTAAATAAATCTTTACTATTGAAAGCTCCTCAGTTTAATGTTTTCAGACATTCGCGTATATTACATTGAAGGCTTTAATTTAAATGACCAAGACAAGGCAGTGAACAAAGATCACAAAAGGGATCCTATGATTAAAACAAAACTGTCAGTCATTTCTAATTTCAGTGTTCTGCCATGCAAAGCAGCTCAATGCTTAGATAGGCCTACTGCCTATCTTACACCTCATTGAGAGCTGATTGAGCGGTTGAATATAATTAAAAAAGTTAAATTAGAATGCACAATGTACAATATAATTAATGAATTTCAAAAGAAAGTATTAATATGCTGTTGGTTATTTTCTTGCATGATGTAAAGAATCTGCTGATTCATCCCAGGTAGACTCTTCTGTAACTAATATGATGAAATTACCTGTCTGATAAATTAACACCACAATCTCTATGCAGTTTTACGGAATAAGCTCCATTGCATTCGGTCATTGTCATGAAACTGTGTATAAGACTGTTGTCTTAATCTCTTACCTGATTCCCATCTTTGCTAAATACTCATACTAAAAAGTCAGTTCTTCTCTGATTTTCCGACAACTTTGGATACGAAGGCCAATTGCTTGCCTTTGTGTTCTCTTTTATAAAATATTTCTACTGAGGTTTCCCTGAAGCAGTTTTCTAAGTGTTTGCGTCAACATGATAATTCTACCTAGTCTGAATGTTATGTTCATTTATCTGTCAATTCCTTTTACTTTTATTTCTTTTCTGACTGTTTTCATAGCTGATGTCCTTAATGCTTCTCCTGCTGCTAACAGCCAGGAAGGTAAAAAACCCTCGATCAAACATTTTAACTGCATGAATGCCATCATTGCATTTCCGAGCAATTTAGAATGCGTGCTTTGAATGCATTTTTTCACTTACTAGTTAAATTCAACTGTGTATTTCCTTAATTTTCTTTTCCTGCTTTGGAGCTTATAGTATTTGCAGATATTTGCACTTTTTCTTATTCATACATGTTGAGAGTGAAATAGACTTTTGGGCATCCATATGGTTTAAAGTATGCAATACAGTTTGCTATTTGTGTAAGAGAATGAATGAATGAATGAATGAATGTTAATAATCACCTCAGTTCCTTGCCACGCGCCTGCTTGTGTATGTGCAACAAGAGTGCTGTGCAACAAGTATTTAATTTTTGGAAAATTACATCAGATTGTGCCGATATACAATAATTTATAATAATTTATAATGTATTACAGGTAGTCCTGGACTTACTACAGTTCATTTAGTGACTGTTCAAAGTTACAGCAGCACTGAAAACACTGACTTTCACATTTACAACCCCTGCAAATACTATATAAGCCCCAACCTTCCCCATGATCATGTACCATCAAAATTCAGATGCTTGGCAACTGGTTCATACTTGTGACCATTGCTGTGTCCCAAGGTCATGTGATCCCCTTTTGCAACCTCCTGACAAGCAAAGTCAATGGGGTTCACTTAACAACCCGGTTACTAACTTAACAACTGCAGTGATTCACTTAACAACTGTGGCAAGAAAGATTGTAAAAATGGGACAAAACTCATTTAACAAATGTCTAACTTAACAGCAGATACTTTGGGTTCAATTGTGGCCGTAAGTTGAGGACTACCTGCAACGTACAGATGTATAACTGGAAAAATCTGCTTTCTTTCTTTAAGGAAATGTTTGTTCCTGAACTCGGTTAGAATAGGATATTATTCTGACTCAACAGAATAGTATTAGGGAACTAAACATTATTTGGCTGGTTAATCTCTATTCAGATAATATCATCCCATAACATTCACTTGAAATAAAAATTTCCCTTTCAGAAACTTCAATCAGATATTACTTGCTTTCCAGATAACATTTTGGAAGACCGACCTGAGAATAAATTAACCATTGATAAGCTTCAGTTTGAATTTGGTGAAGAAAGTGCCAAGCGAATTAAAAAGGCTGATAGCATGGTGTGCAATGCTAAAGGAAAGGTAGTATTTACCTTTTTCCTCCAAACCTATATCTATCCTAAAGGAGGTTTAGATGGGAACTGGGACATATTAAGAAACTGCTTTTTTAAAAAGTTTTTTAAAGATAAGTCAATATATTATAACTTTTGTAATTAGCAAATAACTGTGATTTCTATATGGTTATTTATATTCTTAAATTTTCAACACAGTGGTAAAGGTTAAAATAAAACATAGAAAAAATGGCTGGTTGTAATATCTTCATCATAATATATAAAGTCCGGTTTTTATTCGTGATGTATTTTTCACAGTTTGTCTTATTTAGAAGCAAATTTAAATATTTTGACCTGCCATTATTTCTAGTTGCCCCTAATAAAGGATGTTTCAGGATGTAAAATGGCAACCATTGATTCCAGAAGTAAACTTCAAAGAATTCCAAGGTTCTAAGATGTGTATAAACTTGCAGTTTTGATCTGTTTAAGATGCTTGATTCTCAGGCTTTTGTTGCTGCTGGTTGATCTTAAACCCAAATTAGTTGCATTAAGTTTGGCTAAATCCCTTTTGATCAATAGAATTCAAAAGTGGGTTGCAGCAGCACTCAAAATGTGGGGTGGGTGTGTGATCACTTCTGTCTCGTGCTTGGGTATCAATTTAATAAACTACATTTGGTGTGCACCTAGTTTGTCACATTAGAGTGCTTTGTAATTTGATAGAAATGGTCTGCCATATATTAACATTTTATACTCTTCTATACCCATGTAATGTTTTTACCCTGTCTTTTCAGATTCTCAGTTTTTTATTTTTAATATGAGTGTGTGTATCCGAATATGTGTATACAGTATATAACACGTGTGTACATGTGTACACAGTATATAATAAATATATATGTATGTGAAATGTTGGTATATTTTGTATCTTCAAGTTTTTAGATTTTCACCTTTTATTCAGATAGATAGATAGATATAGATATAGATATAGATATATCATTCTAAAATGTTTCTGCTTCTTTTAAATGATTGTATCCCCAAACCTTATGCTGATCTATCACTATAATGAAAGTTTATTTGATTTGATGTAGGTTTATGATATGGAATTGAGTGAAGAATTTTATCTTTCCCAAAATAAAAAAGAAAGTAGACAAATAGCACCAGAACTCTCCGATCTTGTCATCTACTGTCAGGCTGTGAAATTCCCTGGTAAGTACATTATCCTGGCTGCCTTTGGCTGTTTACTTCATTTGTGTCAATTTTGTTTTATTTATTTATTTAAATTGTTTGATTTTATATAGAATAGAATAGAATTCTTTATTGGCCAAGTGTGATTGGACACACAAGGAATTTGTCTTTGGTGCAGGTGC
>JANHFT010010620.1:79468-92800 GCA_032467955.1 Pseudoxenodon macrops | reverse complement strand
TTCTCCAATGGGTTTCATTGGATGGCGGTTCTAGTGTTTAGAGACAGAAAGGAAGAAAATCCTTGTCCCATTTCTCCTGCTAAGCAAAAGAGTCCCAAATGCTCCAATGATTGAAATAGGTGTTTGAACCCCCACACACACCCGATCATTTCCGTTGCCACTGCTTGAACTTTTCCCAGTTTTACGGTGTCCTTTTTCAAATGGGGCAAAGCGGAGCTGTACACAATATTCCAGTATGCAGTACAATAAAAGCAGTGTCCCCCAACCTTTCGGGCACCACGGACCGGTTCCATGGAGAGTTCTTTTTTTCCGTGAACAGGAGGGAGTGTCACATGCTGCTTGCATCCCGCGGATGGTGCTTCGCTTGTTAGCACGGTCCAGTTTTTGGCCCACTGCCAGTCCACGAACCGGGAGTTTGGGGACCCCTGCAATAAAGTAGCTTTGTGTAAGGACATTACAGGGCCAGCAGTTTTGTTACTAAATCCTTCCCCAATAATTACTAGTAGGAAATTTGCCATTGCCACAGCTGCTGCATAGAACCAGCCTCTTTACTGGGATATCCACTAAGACTCCAAAGGGAATTAATCTGCAGGATATTGTATAAAAAGCTAGGGTGCAACCACTATACCCTCGTGGATAACTCTCACCCCAAGATTCTTAAAAATAAATAAAATATCCCAGATAGCTCACACAATACATATGAAGTTGGGATTTTTGAAATGCATTTGCCATTTGATTGACCTTATTCACCCAGTTAAAGGATTTTCAGCTGAATGGTATTGCAAACGTGGCCAACTTTCTGCTTATCCCTAAGCGAAGTTGATTTGTGAACAAGTTTAAATAAAAAAAAACCACAATCCTTGAGGGACTCTATTCGTTTTTTTCCCCCATTGAAAAATATTGCCCACTTATCCCCACTGTTTGCTTTCTGGGTTGTTTTTTTTTAAACAGCTAGCAGTCCATAAAAGGACAGGCCCTCTTAACCAAATCCCACTAAATTTAGTCAAGAGCCTTTGATGAGAAAGTTTATCAAGAGCTGTTTGAAAATTCAAATATACAATGTTAACATGGCCTCCTCTATCCATATCCCAGGTCCTATGAATAAAATTGCTCTTATTAGCAGAAGGAAGGAAAATGGAATCAGAATTAACAAATTTATTTTGCCAGCTGATTCATGAACATTGATATAGTCTGCAATATAACTGGTATATCTGTTAAAGAGGGCATAGGAGAGCAACCAAGATGATTAGGAGACTGGAGGCTAAAACATATAAAGAACAGTTGCTGGAATTGGGTAGGCCTAGTTTAATGAAAATAATGACCAGGGTGACATGATAGCAGTGTTCCAATATTTGAAGGGCTGCCATAAAGAAGAGGGGTCAACCTATTTACTAGACAGGAAGTAATGGATCGAAACTAATCAGGGAGAGAAGCAGCTTAGAACTAAGGAGAAATTTCCTGACAGAACAATTAATAAGTAGAACAACTTGACTCCAGAAGTTGTGAATGCTCCAACTTTTAAAGAAGAGATTGGACAGCCATTTGTCTGAAATGGTATAAGGTTTCCTGCTTGAGCAGGGGGTTGGACTAGAAGACCTCCAAGGTCCCTTCCAACTTTGTTTTATTATCTGTCTTTTTGTAAATGCTTTCTTAATAATATGCGGGTTGGGCTGTGAGATTGACATCGCACCCCAGCGTCATAGACAAATACCAGTGTTCCTTTGAGTCTGCGTAAATCATTTTGGCTATCTGGGCTAAAGGCAATAAAAATAAATATATGGATTCTTTGCCTTACCTTTTATTTTTAATAAAGGTAAAGGCTTCCCCTGTCGAGTTGTATCTGACTCTAAGGGGCACTATTCATCTCCGTTTCTTAACCGAGGGAGCCAGCATTTTGGTGATCATGTGGCCAGCGTGACTATATGCCAAGGTGCACAGAATGCTGTTACCTTCCCACCAAAATGCTACCTATTTATCTACTCGCATTTGCATGCTTTCGAACTGCTAGGAGGGAAGATGCTCAGGCCACAGCCCTCAATCTCAAACCCAAAAACTGGCTGCTTTTCCCACTGACAAGCTCAGCGTCTTTAACAGCTGAGCCATTGCACCTACTTATTTATTTAACAATATTGCAAAAGGGTATAATCGATTGTCGGCGGCCAATGTCATTTTGATCTTGTTTTTCAAAAACCAATTCTTTTATTCCCAATTTTAATTTGCAGA
Source organism: Pseudoxenodon macrops (assembly GCA_032467955.1). Classification (NCBI taxonomy): domain Eukaryota; kingdom Metazoa; phylum Chordata; class Lepidosauria; order Squamata; family Pseudoxenodontidae; genus Pseudoxenodon; species Pseudoxenodon macrops. The sequence continues at coordinate 90,577 of JANHFT010010620.1, read as the reverse complement.
GATTTGAGGGAGCAACCTCTGTGATATGGCTCTACTTTGAAAACCTAGACGCTCTTAATATTTAACATGTTTTTCTAGAGTTTAAATGCAAAGAATCTCTGTCAGGAGGAAAAAGACAATGCCGTTGCAGTCTCTGAAGACGATAGTTTCTTTGTTCAAGTTCATGATGTTTCTCCTGAGCAGCCCCGGACAGTCATCAAGGCTCCTTGCTTCAGCACAGCCCAGGATGTAATCCAGCAGGTAGAACAAATTGCTTTTACCTCGCTTGCTCTTAGCTAAGATTCACACTGGTGTTCAGTGGACCCATTGAATATAATTCAAAGGAATGTTTAATGGGTATTTGTCAACATTCTGCTTGAGAATCCAAATGAAACTCCAGGATCATTTCCATTTCCGAAAATCTTACTGTTTATTGAATACATTGCATGGTAATGTCGGAACAAAACTAACTCTGAGGGTCCCAAACACCAGTCCATAGAATTAAACAACAATTTCCCCAGCCAAACCCCCGGGATCTCACGTAGTCCATGTAGATAAGTTATCTTTGTTATAGGAACTGTCTGCTTCAAACTCCACACCTGTTAGGCTGTCCTTGAAAAGTTTTCAGGCTCTCACAGTCTTTAGCGGAATTGTAAAAGTTTCATTTCTCCAACTAACCCAATCGAAAACAACACCTCCCCCCCTCCTTACTCTAATGGCAAGTTGAAATGCAGAGACACGTAGCTGCAAAAGTTTCATCCTTGACAGTATTATGATCCAGAGCACCAGGGTACAATTGGTTGAGTGCTGACCTGCTTCATGGTGATTGTATGTGGGAAAGGCCAAAAAACACTGCCAAGAAAATGGTTAAACGATCTACAGCTAGACGATGGGTGAGGCAAAAGGCTCAGAAGAAGTCCCTCCCTAGTCTCTCAGGCTGTAAAGGAGATGGGAGCAGGTTTGTTCTTTCAGACATGCATGATTCTGTCCATGTAGCTTTACAACACAGTAGAATTAGCTTATCTGGTTATGAGTCCAATCTGGTTTGTCCTGTAAGACCGGCACTCATAAATTGAGAGAAGCTTATTGGCTTCTAATTTGTCTTCTTTAACAGACTTTGTGCAAAGCCAAATACTCCTACAGTATTTTGAACAATCCCAACCCAAGCGATTACGTCCTTTTGGAAGAAATAACAAAAGAGTCAGCAAACAAAAGATCTTCCACACCCAAAACATGTCAGAGGATTCTTTTGGACCAAGAATGTGTGTTTCAGGCCCAGAACAAATGGAAAGGAGCCGGGAAATTTATTCTTAAACTTAAGGAACAAGTCCAAGTAAGTAAATTATTAAAGAGTTTGCAGTTTGGGTTGAGTAATAGTATATAAAATGATGCACATCTCTGAAAATGTTTTGCTCTTTCACAGTTATGTATCATTAGAAATGGATTAAAATAGAAGAAATCAAAGATATAATGGATATATGAAAATAGAATTGGCAGATTTGTCCATACATATTTCTTTGTTTGCTTTTAGAATTCATTATTTTTAATCTTTGGATAGCTCATAGGCATGAATTGGGTTCATTATGCATCTTGCAGGAACCTTTGTTAGGGAATGAGAAAAGAGGAAATTAACTACATGGTTTCATATTATTATTAATACTGTAACGAGTCATGCTCTTCATGAAGGCATTGCTTCCAATATTTATGTGAATAAATCACATTTCACCATTTCTTTATTTTATTTTATTTTATTTTATTTTATTTTATTTTATTTTCTTTTCTTTTCTTTTCTTTTCTTTTCTTTTCTTTTCTTTTCTTCTGGGCAGGCAAGCCGAGATGACAGAAGAAAAGGAATTTCCTTTGCTAATGAATTTAAGAAATTAACGAAGTCAAGTAAGCAGTACAGAGGCTTTATCACTCCACCTCTACAAACTTCTTCAGAAGGTCTTCAGAATAAAGATGACAAGACCGCTTGCCACTTGACCTTTAGCGATACTATGGAATAACTTTTAACAGCTTTCAATTCGGGTAGGTAGGACAATGCCAATGTTTAAATATTAAATAATTTTAAAGTTGCTTTTTAGTTGGGTCTCAGTACAGGTGGGAGTTTTCAGGTTCATAGTCTCAAAGACAACACAGGAAGGAAAATGCTTGGACAGATAAAAAGAAAAAGAAAAAAAGCCCAGGGTATCAAAGGGGGACTGAAGACAGCTGGTAATTTAGAGAACTAATGCAGTAGTTTAAATTTTCTATGCCTCTGAACTATTTCTTATTTCATGGACAGGCTATTTAATTCAGGTGAGCTTCGTGAAATATAGGAAATTTGATGTGGTAGGACAGCGTTTCCCAACCTTTCCAGGTTGATGTCCCAGTGCGGGTAGAAGGGATGGTTTTGTGTGAGGGGAAGGCACGCATACGCATGCACAGCTTCATTTGAGCGGCAGATGTGCCTACTCGTGTGAGTGGGACTGCAAGAGCTGGTGCCCACCGCTCACGTGGCCCGGTTGCAAATAGGCCACAGCCCAGTAGTAACCTGCAGTCCACAGGTTGGGGGCCCCTGTGGTGGGAGAATTTGATTCTTCTGTCTTGGCTAGGAAGTTATTAAGAACTTTGTATGAACTTTCATTTAAGGAAGTCTTTGTTTACTATCAGTGACCGAAGGTTCTATAGAACCGGTAGTAACTCCATGACGATGTCACAGAACCAGTTCTGTCAATGTCTCCGTGGGTGCCGCCGTCTAGGATTTTGCTTCTGCGCATGCGCCAGAAGCTAGTTTTTGACTGCGCGCATGCTCGAGGTGCAACCCTGAGCGAACCGCCAGTAAGAAGATTCAGAACCCACCTCTGTCAGTGACATCCTAAAGATGAATACACAAATTGCATAAATATTGCTGAGCTTTGGCAGTATAATGTAACAAATCTCTGTTGATTAACAGACCTACAAAGAACTGTACTGAACTGGTGACGAGCTTCTACTTTGTGTTTCCATTATTACCAATTTGGTTTATTGCTCTAATAACAGATAGCAGGAAAAGCAAAGCCAACAGATTATTCTTTTCACTGAGTTAAATTTAGGATTCCCTCGACATGGTAGTTTCTCATGCCCCCAAAACCTCTTTCCCAGAAATCTAAGATAAAGAGCATCATAGATTCAAGCCATCTCCCCTTCTCAGTGGGAGACAGTGTGACTTGCTAGTACACAAAACATATCATATTTTCACAGGCCTTTGTTAGTGCATGTGACATCACTCTTGATTGAAAAGTTCTCTCCTAAATAGAAATACTATTTTTGGGACCCCACCACAAAGCAACAGAGGAATAGTATAGGAGACGAGATTTAAAAGAAATGTGAGAAGCATGTCACCTTCAGAACACAGCGTGATCTAAACAAGCATCAGAAATCACTCCTCAGCTGGAGCTGAGAGAGAAGAGAAATTGCCACAACTTCTTCACATCTTGAATTGTTAGCTGGTTTTTTCCCCCTTAGAATTTACAAGAAAAGAAAGAGAAGATGGGTGCTAGGTCAGTGAGCTGCAACACATGAAGTGACAAGCATAGCAAACAGCAGAATGTCTGCAAAACGTAGAATGTTCTGACTCATAGTTCTTTTTCCTCTCTCTTTCATTGGTCCCCTGCAATTTAGTACAACCTGTAACACTTGTTCAGTCTTTTGCTGTCTGAATGAGACATTGTGACCATTCTGCATAAGGGCCCGTTGAGGTCATCAAAACCACACAGTTTATTTCTATTTATGAATGAAATTCAGGCATATTGAGTACTGTGCTATAATGCTGTTTTATTGTCAGTGAAATAAAGGTTGAAAACTACAAAGCCACTACTACATTCACCTGCCAGTTTTTTCATTTAAATGCCTTTTTGTACATATTTAATATTTCAAGTATGCTTACTTATTCTGTTTATGTCTTAAACAGAAAATTGTTTAGAAGAAGAGTTATACATTTATATCCAGCATCTTTTCTGCTTTACTTACTGATAACAGTACCATATTACTGAGGGACCACTTACCTCCAATCATTCTGCCTGCCCAGTTCATTTTGGCCGACTGAATGTGCTCCAGATCCCCTCTATTAAGTAATGTCATCTTGTGGAACCAGCGAAGAGGGCCTTTTTTGGGGTGGCCCCCAACCTTCTGGAGAAACATTCTCCCAGACATACTGATGTTTCCCTTTATTCTGGAGTTCTGGAAAGTTCTGGAAACCAAGTTTTGATCCCAGGCCTGGGATTAATATAATTTTATGAAAAAATATGATATATGTTTTTATTTAGTTTAATTTTTATCATTTTTAGATCATGTTAGTCTTGACCAGGAGTTGGCACTTATGGTCCCTTTAGGACCTGTGAACTCCAACTCCCATGCTGGCTTAGGGAAGTCCATAGGTCTTCTAATGGGGCCACAGTTGTCCACCCTGGATTGGGCTGTCTGTGTGGTTGAAGGTTTATCAACCTTCAACCTGTCTGTATCAGGGGTGGGCTCTAACTTAACTCGCCGCCGGTTCGCTGCCTCCCACGCAGTAGGAAAAGCCTCCCAAAAATCCCCCCCAAAAATGCCAAAAACAAGATGGCGACACATGTGCAGTGCAGGAAACTCAGCTTCTGCGCATGCGCAGAAGAAAAAACACTGAAAAAAATAAAATAAAAAATCCCTCCCCCCAAAAAAGATGGGGGCACCCACGGAGTAGAACCGGCTCCATGACGTCACCAGCGGCCTACTACCTACTCGGTAGAACCGGTCCAAACCGGTAGAAACCCACCTCTGGTCTGTATGCCCCCCCCCCCCAGAGTCCATTGGAGTTGAGTAGCTATAATATATTTAAATAAATAAATAAATCAGATTTCAGCCTGGACTATTTTTTCTCTTCACCATTTTTACAAAAAATCTGAACCCTGATGGCAGCTGAAGTATTATTTTTGTCCATTGATTTTTCATGGGGGGGAAAAATTTAAATAATGGAACTCAGATACTTTCAACATATTGTGCCCATTCATGCGTTTTATCAAATTGCAGGTCATTTATTATTTTTCAGGTAGTCAGATTTATCAGGCTTATAGTTGATGTGTTTGTTTTTTCCCTGATTCCAAGGTATTATAGACACAAGAGATCACAACCACAGTAAAGATGAGGAGAGGTAAAAACGATTCCTTTGGCATCTTATTCGGTCAGTCTTTTTTTCTGTAACTGGAATATGTCTCTGAAAGAGAGAAAAAATCTTTGGCGAATGGCAGAAATCGCCACCGAGGCCCTGGAAAGGCCCACTGAGGTTGGCTGATCATGCAGGTTTGATGGAGATGAGAGGCTGATGGATTTCTGCAAAGGAAAAGTTGAAAAGCTGAACTTTGAAAGAATCCCATGGAAGAATTTGGAAAATGTTTTCTTCTTCATAATCAGCACCTTGATTTGGGAGAGCAAAGCATGCACCTTATGTAGTCCCTTGCAAACAGAAGCCTGGTTGTAGTTGTTTTTTGAATAGATTTTAATTAAGTCTCTTAAGGGAAAATGGAGGTTCGTAACATTTCATAGTTTGCTGCATAATTGTAATGCACCTTTAAGAATTCCTCTTCACACTCATATGATCAAAAGGCAGATGTATGTGGTCCATTGCAGTTCACACATTTTAGTAGATTATTGTGAATATATCATTTGTCTTAATGTCAGTGTACAATAGATGGTATATATATTGATTAGAAGAGAAATATTTCAGGTGATGTATCCTAGTTTCCCTGTTTTGAAATACAGTAATTTATTTTAATATTTTAAAATATGTGCCACTGTAATATATTTATCATGTCTTGCTTTAGAGAATTCTACTTATCTTTATAGAAAGTGTTGCTTATTTCTCAATTTAAAGGAGGTAAATGTTTAATTTTAATGAAAAATATCTGTATGTTGAATATCTCAGTAAGTAATATTAAATTTTTTTGGGAAAAAAGCCATTTAAGTAAAGATTTTTTTTTCTGGATTCTTCATTCAGCACACAATAACACAAGACCCGAGTAAAATTTATACTTTTTGTTCTTAAACTTGCTTTGCATAAATAGTATTTAAAGAAAGGAGGAAAACCTCCCATTTAACTAGAATGTATGAACGTTGATATAAAATATGACCCTACTTTTTACCTAGAAGTCTTGTAAAGTAATTATCTATTTTTATAAAAATTACCTATTTTGAATTTATTTTATAAAGCCGCTAACATTGATTAGAGCTTTTCCTTTTGCCTATCTATTAGTTGAGGACTATTGAGGTAAGTCCTCAACTTACAACTGATCATTTAGTGATCATTCACTAAAAAAAAAAAATTTAATAAATAAATCATTCAAAGTTATAACGGCACTGAAAAAGCAAGTTATGACCGTTGTTCACACTTACGACCGTTACAGCATCCCCATGGTCACGTGATCAAAATTTGGACCCTTGGCAACTGACTCATATTTGTGACAGTTGCAGTGTCCCAGAGTGATATGATCATCTTTTGCGACCTTCGGACAAGCAAAATCAGTGGGGAAGCCAGATTCACTTAACAACCATGTCACTAACTTAACAACCACAGTGATACACTTAACAACTGTGGCAAGAAAGGTTGTAAAATGGAGCAAAATTCATGTAACAAATGTCTCACTTAACATACATTTTGGACTCAATTGACGTATGTCGCATACGTAGCATTGCTTTTACTGCTTTGTACTGTCTCAGGAAAAGAATTTGAGCTTGTGTACTTCCATGGGGCCGTACAGGGGTAACTTTGTAGGTTGTCTTTTGAGTCCCAGGCTTGGTTGAGCCTTGCTGGGTGATGATGTAGTGAAAGGGCTTTGAGTAATTCCTACTATGGCTCTGCCTGAAGGAGGTAGATCTTTATTATGTAGAATAGACTGACTCAGGACTTAATGGCCCATTGACAAAGGGGGTGGGGATGAATTTCTGCCTCTCTTTTAGGGAAAATATTCTGCCCTAATATTTCCTACAATATCTCATTTTCCTAGGAGAGTGGTGGATGCTAACTTCCTACAGAACCATGACACATCTGAAGGACGTGAATGTATATTCCAACCCATGGGTTTCATTTCCTTTGTGTTTAACCAGGCTTAATTTTTCTTTTTTAAAAATGTGCCTTAAGATTGCAGTGTAAACCTGTCAAAATAGGCAATGTGAAACTTTGAGCGACGCAGTTATACACCTGCTGTTTGGCGGATTGAAGTTGAAGGAATAAATTAAGAACTGAGCCTTTTAGCTTAATTGGAGTTAAAAGGACGCAGCAAAATACCCAACAACAATGTGTACCTGAATGGAATGTAAAGTTATAATCAGATTGGACATGCTACAAAGCTTCGTTCTCATGTTTGCAAAACATATTGTTCACCTCTGGGACAAAAAAGACTTCTAAAGACTTCTAGATGTCAATGAAGAAATATTGAAGGGAAGAAATAAAATGAGCTAATAACTGTATTCTAACTTTTTGTACTTAATGTGGAAAAGATGAATACTTAAAAGACTCTTATTTTTCTCCAGACTAAACATATTTCTCCCTGGGAGAGAAAATGAATGCATTATTGGAGGGGGAAAAAATCTGACGCAGAAACATATTTGCGTTTGTGCATTTAGGGGTTCACAAATAAGTACCTGTTTTAGAAAGAGTAGTCATTATAGCTTGGCTGCTCAGTACATACTGGATGTAGGCACAAAGTTTGCATTTTATTTACTCTTTTTTTCTCTTTAAAATATCTATTGGGGATATTTCCAACCACTGAGAAATAGAATTGGGGCTTCAAGCCACTGGACATTTATGGAGAGAAAGAGAGAGAGAGAGGGAGGAATTATGAAGCATGTATTGTGATGAGACCACTGACCTTTTCATTGGTCATTGCCACATCAATAGGTACACAAGGGACACACTATTGTTGTGTTGCCCCTCTTGTCATCTGGATAAAAGCTGTAATGGCATGTGGGAATGGCTTTGGGAGTCAGTAAGAGGAGCTGCAGACTAGACAACCATCACGCAAAAGGTATAGTACAGGGGCGTCAAACTCAGGGTGTCAAACTCAAGGCCCACGGAGTGCTTAGATCTGTCCCACAGTTGCCCTGGAAACAGTGAAGGACTGGCCCGCGGTGCCTCTGCCAGCAAAAACAGAGCTTGGGAGGGTGCCTCCCGAGCTCCGTTTTCATGGCAGAGGGTTGTAGGCCATCCCAGCTGAAAACAGAGCTTCATTATTTGTTAGATAAACTTCTATAGATGTTGGTAAATTTATGAAAGTAAAAAAAAAAAGGTTCCCAGTTGCTCAGCTATATTGCACCCAACATAAAAACTAGTCAATTAGCACTTAGCACTAACATTTAGACTTATATACCGCTTCATAGTGCTTACATAAGCAGTTTACATAATCAGCATCTGGCCCCCAACAATCTGGGTCCTCATTTTACCAACCACGGAAGGATGGAAGGCTGAATCAATTTTGAACCGGTCAGGATCAAACTACTGGGAGTCGGCAGAATTAGCCTGCAATACTGCATTCTAACCACTGTGCCCCCACGGCTCTTATAATACTGATCAAGCAAAACCAGTGGCTTGTGGCGCTAAGGGCTATCAAATTGGAAGGATTAGGCGAGCTGAGTGGCCAGCCATTTTGTGCTTGGCGCACCAATCACATCCCTAGCATTTTTTAATGTAGCTGTGCCAGCCTGGATGCCACCTGGATGCCAATTATTTGAGTCCCTGAAAGATATATGCAGGCCAGTTCAATGTGTCTGCCACAGGGACAGGGATATCCATGGGACCAGGGCATCCCATGTGCCTGTCATTTGGACTTTAGCAATATCATGGGGACTGTCACAAAATCTACAGAGATGTGGTCAAGTTCCATCTGCATCCCAGAGGTGTGGGTTCCAACGGTGAAGCTTGCTGTGTGCTTAGCCATGTGTGTAGCCTTCTGTCAAAAACACAGGGCCACAGTAGTGCAGGGACAGCAATGCCTCCTGAAGCCCTGCCCCTGCATCCCATTTTTGTGAAAACCTTTTTTTTTCTTAGTCACCTCTTTGAAATCTTGGTGTCTCTTATACACCAATGCGTCTTATAGTCCGAAAAATAGGGTATTTCTCATCACGGATTATATTTTGTTTGTTCTGAGGAATGCCTGGGATTGTTCCAGTCTCTAACAACATGCAAAACCTAACCAATTTTTTCCCCATATTTTACTTTCATTTTTTTATGTTTAAGTGTTTACAGGTCTGCAAACAATCTCAAAGGGGATGGTTTAATTCTTCACAGTCAAACAGCCATTGGGCATGTATATTCAGTGGATGCAAAGACTGGGGCATTTTTTCTAATTAATAACTGAAGTCTTTTTAGCTGATCTCTAATATTTTTACTTTGGGATTAGGCATGCCAAATGCAGCAGCTAACTGGCTTAATATGTTCCTCAACGTGTCTGATGAACGGAGTTTTTGTCTATGCAAGGCTGCTTGCTTGGGATTACATTTATATCTGTAAGAGTTCATTGGCAGGATCAAGTCACCTTTTTTTGGTGTTTCCACAGCACAACAGCTTCCTTTACTTCATCGGCTAAGCATGTGGTGGAAACAGAGCTTAAGCCACCTTAGATACCTGGCCAGAAGGTATTGTGTCTATTCTGAAGTTACCCAAAATGTGCTTTTAACCCTGTCACTGTATCCTGACACATGAATACTATGTTTGACTCCGCCTTGTGCCAAATCAAGTACATGGCTGGATAATATTTTATTTCATAGATATCTTTTCTTAACAGATGGTATGCATCTATCTAAATGAATGTAATGGTGGGGGGGAAATGAATACAGTGTATACGAGTGGAAAAGTCTAAATTTTTGTTTTTAAACATCTGTTCAAGCTCTGCTTACACAACTCAAATTATGAGTTAGAACAAACTAGTCCAAATCTTTTTTTTTTAAAGAAAGTTCTGTATTTATAATTTAAAAATTATAGGAATCAACCATGTTTATACAGTTATGGAAAAAGGCATTATTTTGCGCTGAGAATACTGTACAATTGGTTTTTACAAATGCAAGTTTGAATAAATTAGAAATTCTAAATTTTAGCCATCAGTGTGAAGTCATCATTTCTGAATTTTTAAAGAGTTTACCTCAAATATTCTAGGAATTACAAAAACGCTCTTTTAACATGTTTCTGCAGTCTGAAAATTTAGGATTCAATGGAACAAGTCACTTTTTCATAGGTCTGGTATTTTCAAACAGGCTGAATTATCTTGCAGTATAGTTATGATGCCGGAAATGTCTTTATGTCTTCAGCAAAATCCAGGGGTACTTGTAAACCAGGCTTTTCAAGATGAAGCTTAACCAATTTAGTCATGTCCTCATTCAGCAACAAATCACCATGTAAAAATTTACCCTGAAACAAAGCAGCATATGATCATAAAAAATTGAAAGTAAACAGTTATAAAACTTACAGCAATGTCCCATATTTTAAGAAACAAATTTCTGAAGAAATACCTTTTTCCTACGTGCAACTGAGGGAATAGAAGGATCAAATGACATATCTTTCATGCTGTAGGCCTCAAAAAGTTCACCAGGTGACCTATGATACATAGCAATATTTAATTTCCATTATTGAATAAAATTCAAACAAGTTTTGAAAAAGCAAAGCAATAACAGGCCTTAATAATGAAAGAATCTAGGCCAGAAATGTACATAGCTCTTTAGACTTAAACTAGGAAAAAGGTTTGGCCTTCAGATACTGCAGAAGTACAATTCCAGAGACTGAGATATAAAGTAATTTCTGAAAATCTTTTATTTCCCACTAAGGGTATTAATGAATTAAGAGATTATTTTCTTCTTGAAATTAATATAGAAAGCATCTTTTGATGACCAATCATTGGTCACAACAGCCACAAAAAGCCTGCAGTATTAGAGGTAGTTATCCCACTGAATGTAATTTGATGATAAAAGTAATGGTGCTTTTGGACACTGGACCAGGGTGAATAAAAATTGATGGTTTTTTTTAAATTAAAAAAACATTTTTTTAATTTAAATTGGATTTTTAAATTTTTTATCCAATTTATTTTAATAAAATGCTTTTGGAGTAAAAATCTACCTAAAGATAGTTTTCTATTTAAGATACATTAATAATTT
>JANHFT010010620.1:36328-58983 GCA_032467955.1 Pseudoxenodon macrops | reverse complement strand
TCATTACGTGTTGCACCTTATCATTCTTGACAAATGTATCTTGTATTTTATGTATACTGAGAGCATATGCACCAAAGCATATGCACCAATCACACTTGGCCAATAAAGAATTCTATTCTATTCCGACAAGCAGTCAATGGGGAAGCGAGATTCACTTAACAACCATGGTACTAACTTACCAATTGTGGTGATTCACTTAATAACTGTGGCACAAAATATTGTAAAATGGGAGCAAAACTCACAACTATCTCACTTAGCAATAGACATTTGGGGATCTATTGTGGTCATAAGTCAAGGATTACATGTATAGCCGTCCATCTTATAACCAACTCTGGTGCTGGTCTGCTCCAAATCACAGAAGCTTCCAAAGAAATTATTTCCTCATGCACAATCTGACATGTGCAAAAAATGCTCATGTGCACAATTTCTGAGCTTGGGCATAATAATACAAGCTTTAGCATGGCTCGGAAAATACAGATAGTCCTCAAATTACCAGAGCTCATTTAGTGACGGCACAGCTCGGACAATATATGTAGTCTGCAACTTACAACTCTTTAAAATAGTGTAATGTTTAAAAGAAGTAAAGCTTTTTGCTTCATTATGCTGACAGGCAGTGATAATGGTTGATTTCAGGCTCAGGGGAAGGATAACACTTTGGGCACTATTCCCTTGCATCGAATTGAATAATTTGTACCCATCTCTGAAGTGGTTCTGTTAAGGTTGCCTTATCTAAGAAACCCAAACTGTGCTATTGTTTGACGCTGCAAAATGATAACGGGCAGGTAAAAACAGAAGACAGCCTCTACTGATGTAGGAACATCTGTTCATTTACTATAAGGGCATTGCAAGTATGCTAGTCAATTGTTCTCCATCCTTTAGATTTATAATCATTTTAAGGGACAGCTAAGATTTGGTATCCTGAATTCTTTGTATCTAGCTTTGTTTCATATACAAAGGAATGGGGATTATATGTGAGGTATGCTGCTGAATCACAACCAGTATGGCCAGTGGCTGCAGTTCAGCAATCTGTATAACATCATCCATTTGAAGACGTAGGTGTGACAGCCAGTGGCAATTCTTTGAGAAGATACAAACCATAATCTTTCATTAAAGGCCTAAGTTTGAAAAAGACTTTAGCACTCATGTCTGGATGGGCCTAGGAGTGACTGAAGCAGATAATCAGGGAAGCTACAGAAGATTCTCCTTTATAGGTGAAGGCTGAACAAACTGAAATGAAGACAGTATTCATTCTGCTTACAAGTTTATTTACACAGGAATTGTTACTAGTAGTTTTGAATGAAGGCTAAATTCCTTCTATTTACAATTTATATACATGTGTATACTGTACTTGAAAAGTAAGAAAACTGTACAAGAGAACCCAAGTAAAGGACATACACCGGAGCAAGTAAATACATAAGAGGGGGGGAAAAGCAGACATTTGAACTTCAACTTGAATGTTGTAATAAGTAATATTGAAGTGTGGTTTACATTTGATAGCAACATAAATATTACAATATACTGTAACCAAATCTTTAAAATAGGTTCTGCAACTTTTTTAAACACTTGACAACCAAAGCAGTCTCACTTACTTTTTAATGCAATGATAAATTTTGACTTCATTTGCACATACAAGGACCAGGTACAAAGGAGAGGGGAAAAAGGCAATTTTATTTACATTAATACTATCAAAACGGACTTAGAAAGAACAAGCATTAGCTGCTCGGAGAGATTAAGAGGTATCCTTTCCATCCCCCTCAGTTCAAAAGCCATTTTAAAACGTTTTGGAGTGTGAAGGAAGTTCGACCTTCCACATGCTGTCTTTACAGTATCGATGCTGACGTTAAAAGAGAAGATATGGACTAACAATATGCGTTTTGGGTACTCATTATTGTACACACTGCAGTAATCAACTTTAAATTTAAATGAGAAAACACTTTAATATACAGGGACTCAAAACTTTCAACATTAACATTGCGTAAAATGTGCAAAAGGGTTATCACTAGCTTATTAATTATACTAGTGTTTATCAAGTATAAGTCACTTTGATTTAAAAAAAAATTCATATGATTTTTATGGATTAGAAACCAATTTTCCTGTAAGCAAAGTACTTCAAAATGTAAAACGCTGAACACCCGCTTGGCTGCTTACCTAAGCCCACAGTTACTGCCACTTTTCTGCCAAAAGGCTTATTTGCCAAAGGCTCCATAGGAAAATGGCATGCAGTTTCCTCTGTATTCGCTTAAATGCGTTCCCCTAGTTGGAAAGCGAAACTGCGGTTTAAAAGGAGTTTCGTAAGATGCGCGTAAAAGCCTCCTGTTCCTGGGCAAGCCTGTAACACCAAAACAAAACCTGATTTGGTCCTAAGGATTTCATCTGTAATTTTGGAGGTATTTGTACCAAAACATTTGGTTCAGGTAGCAGTTTCTGGGGCCTTACTTTAAAACACCAGCCCTGCCCCCAAAAGTGCCTTTGTGGTAATCATAAAAAAGGTATCCCTCAAAATTTTAAGTACCAACAAAAGTTATTACAAATGTTATTGCGTTCAACTTTAAATATTAAATATGCGATAGCCACTTTCTCAGTTTCATACTTTATTGTTCTGCTTCCTGTGAAAAGGAATCTTCTCACAAAAGAGGTCTTTAATACTGGCAGCAGGATAAGGACCGTCAAATTCCACCACTGCGTTCAGTCAATACTGTTTCTTCTTCGGCCTCTGAAGTCGTTTTTAGTGGTTTTCACTGAGAAGATGTTTTAGAAGAATTCTTTCACAACCAAGTGGTTTTTCCAATGGAACTTGGAAGTTAGCTTTTTAGTGCTGGACTATGGTTCCTGTCTCCTTCTTTGCTATCCTTCATTAATGAGGCAAACACCTGAAAACCAATTTTTAAAATAAAACTTAAAAATGGGCCACAACTTCATTCCTTTTTAACATTTATAAAAACTAGCTATGTCTGCAAGGTTTTTCTCATCTGTCGTGGATCATAACTGTTTATTTGCCATCATTCCCCTACCCCTATTTTTTCAGCAGCTCAATATTAGTTCTATAATAATTAATTATAAACAGAGAACCAAGTAACAAGCGATGTATCCAAAGCAATAACAATTTCAATTAAATTTCAGTATGCCATCTAGGAAGCTTTATAATCAGCGGTATCATATTCATAGCATCTTCTTTGGAAAAATGCAATTATGATAACTTGTTAAATTTCTGAAAGTTAGTTAGAAAATCCCTGACAGCAGGGATGCAGGGACTGCATCTAACATATTTATTTCTGCATTGCTGTGTTGAAATAATTTTCATATTGTTTTTGCATCTGGTTCTGGAAATGATAGATCAATCAACAATGAGAAACAATCAACTCAATCTAGACCAGTGGTCCCCAAACCTTCCAGCTAGGCGCTCTGGGGGATGGTTCTGTGGGAGCAGCAGGAGCGTGCATGAGCACACACAGCTCCATTCGCTACTTGCACAAGTAAAGTCCCCCTGCGCACGCACACTCTCCCACTGCTTGCATGGTCCGGTTCTGAATGGGCCACGGTGGCCCAGCAGGGTGAGAGTAGGGATGGCTCTGCGTGAGTGCCTACTGTGAGCACAAGTGGAGCTTCGCACGTGAGTGCCTGCTACTTGTAGAAGTGGAGGTGCGCATGCACTTGCCCACCACTTGTGCAGCCCGGTTTCGAACGGGTTGTGGCCTGGCAGTAGACCATGGCCCAAGGGTTGGGGGCCCATGGTCTAGATAAATGGTTCTTGGGGGATGGTTCATTGGCACTTCTTATCCAGGACTGCAGCTCCCCTAACTTAAGTACACAGCCTGTGAGTGTTCATTGTATCACCTAAGACACAAGTAATCTCTTACACACGTCTTTCTAGAGAAAGGAATTGCATGGACAATGAAAGTCTTACTTTCACCAATTTGCTGATAATTTTCAGATTAAGGTGATGTGACATACACAAACCGTTTTCCAAATTACAGTTATTAAACTATCTGGGACTATATAAAATCATATTGCCTCAACTACAGCAATTGAACCTCACAGTGCTGGTTTTAATCATCAAAGTCCTTCATGGTTTCAGCAGTTCTTAAAACGCCATCTGCATGTCCCTGTGTGTAGGCAATATTTTCAATAAAAGCTTTCCAGGTGTCTCTGCAATCTAGTACAGGTAATCCTTGATTTACAAACAGTCATTTAGCAACTCTTCAAAGTTACAATGGCACTGAAAAAAAGTGACTTACAACCACTTCTCCCACTTACAACCACTGCACCATTCCTACAGACAAGCGCTCAAAATTGGGACACCTGGCAACTGGTAGGCACTTAGGACGGTTGCAGCATGCCAGGGTTATCACTGTTGTGTGTCCTTCCCGGCTGGCTTCTCCCCAGCAAAGTCAATGGGGGGAAGCTGAATTCCCTTAACAACTGCAGCGGTTCACTTAACCATAGCAAAAAAAAAGGCCATGACTCACTTAACAATTGCCTTGCTTAGCAACAGAAATTCTGGTCCAAATTGTAGTTGTAAATCAAGGACTACATGTATGTGGCAGGTGGCCAGAGAGTTGAAGGCCTTGTCAGTGAGGGGTGTCCATTCCAAGAATGCTATTCCTAAGGCCACCACCTTCATTCAGCAACAGGTAAAGCCTTATTTCCCTAGAGAAGGTTAATCTCCATCTCTGCTCGTGAACTGCACCTCTCTTTTAAATTGAGAGTTGCTTTCTGATAAAATGAAACGTTTATCCGTTACCTATGGTTAGCACTTACCTGAGCCCATTTTTTGTTACTATTTTGCATCTGAATAGATGTAATGCATGAGAAGAGCTTCTCCGACGTGATGTCTTCTGGTAGCTTTGTTAGAAACTGTGCTATATGAATAAAGTCCATCTGCAGGAGAATATCTTCATATAACCTAAGGATTCCTAATCCAGTTCTGAACAAAAACTCTTCTCCATCTCTACAAAAGACATCCCAAACTCGACAGGCCAAATCAAGGGGTAGTGACTTGCTGTACAGGGTGAAGATCCTGCATTTGGAAATTAAAAAGAAATCAGGCACGTAAAGGCAAACCTCCACACCCTCTAATTTCTCTTGTACTATCAGTGATTATTTAATCTAGGTAAAGAATCATGCTCCTTCAGGTTAAGGAACGAAACACCAGGAGACGTTTCATTTGCAACAACTCTCTTCTCCACTTCCAAGTGTTCCTCCTATGTTCCAAGCAAAGAGCTGCGATATGAAGATTAGAAAGCCAGTTTGGTGTAGCGGTTAAGATACCAGGCTAGAAACCAGGAGATAGTTCTAGTCCTGCAGTCAGCACAAAGCCGACTGTGGGCCAGTCTCTCTCTCAGCCCTGGGAAGAAGACACTGACAAACCACTTCCGAAATCTTGTCAAGAAAACGGCAGTCCAGTCGCCTAAAGTCAACACTGACTTTAAAGACTCCAAAAAGAAAAGCCAATTTAATATGGGGATATGTAGTTCTATTTAGATAAAAAAAATCCATTGTATCCATTGACTAGATTTCAGTACCACATTAAAAAAAAACCTGCCTGCTGAATTTGGTTCCACACTAGTGGTTCATGGGCACAGCAGAATGTGAACACATAATATTATAAGAAGCAGATATTTCTCTGAGGTGCAGTTCAATCCTGGAATTTGTTTTTAAGGGCAAAATTCAGCTCAGAAGCTAGTTAGGTGAAACACCATTGTTTAGTCTCCTCTCATATTTACCAACCTTACTTGGCCATTTGTTTTAATAAGCAACTGAAGATTAAACCCATGGGATAACCTTCAATAAACCATCTACCAGTTAAATCCCATTGTCTTGTTTACTCCTCTGTGCCTTATGCATACATGTTACAGTTACGTCTGTTCTCCTAACCAAGGGGTCAGCAACCTGCGGCTCTGGAGCCGCATGTGGCTCTTTCATCCCTCTGCTGCAGCACACTGTTGCTGGTCGGCTCCACAATTGATAGGGCTTTCAGTTAGGACAGGTAGAGGAAAAAGGATGCCGCTCTAGGAGGAGTCTCTATGGTGGAAGAGCCGGACTTCTGGTCAGCAGAGAAAAAAGGACGTCATGCTATGAGGAGACTATGATGGGGGAACTGGACTTCCGGACGGCTCTAGAATTGAACAGGAGGGTTCCGGTTAGGACCTTTGTGGCTCTTTGAGTGTTTAAGGTTGCCGACCCCTGTCCTAACCAGATATCCTTAACCAATCATAAAGATTGCAATAATGGCAAATATCTGTAGCTCAGGTCTAGGATGAGGGTGAAGGTTTGTTCTCCAATCTTGTGGGTTGGTTTCCGAATGTTTCATTACCAAGATAGGTAACATCTTCAGTGGAACACTGACACTCCCTAAACTCCACTGAAGATGTTACCTAGCCTGGTAACGAAATGTTTGGAAACCAACCCACAAGCTTGGAGAAGGAACCTGCACCCTCAATCCCAAAGAATTAAAATCTGGCTTGCATTTAACTTCACCTGAAACTTTATCACTGTGACATGATGTAACCATTAAGTTTTCAACGTACCAATCTATCAAGTATATGTCGGGGGTAAGATTATAGGATTTAAAATGATGAAACAGTTTAGGCAGGTTTTCCTCAAAAAATACTTCAAATGCTGCAAAGTACTTCAGCATCTGTAAAGAAAGGGGAGAACAAAATATATAATTCAGGAAAACATACAAAACGTCACAAATTTTGAAACTTCTGCAAAATTATACATTAGCTTACAGAGTAGAGTATTGTCTTATTTAAAGAGTAAATCTTAAAGTGAGATTCCGGTTACCATACAACAGATTACGCAATTGAGAAATAATTTAGCTAATATTCAAACACTCAGGGTTAATGATTCCAGCTTTTAATTACCCTTGCAATGAAGGCCAGTGTTTCTCGTCCTTGACAATTTTAAGACTGCTCGCTGGGGAATTCTGGGAGTTGAAGTCCACATCTTAAAGTTGCCAAAGTTGAGAAAAACTTATACAGATACAGGCAGTCCTCGACTTACGACCAGAACTGAGCCCAGAATTTATGTTGCTAAGTGAGAAATTTGTTAAGTCAGTTTTATCCCATTTTATGACTTTTCTTGCCACATTTGTTAAGTGAATCTCTGCATTTGTTAATTAGTAACACGGTTGTTAAGTGAATCTGGCTTCTCCATTGACTTTCCTTGTCAGAAGGTTGCAAAAGGTGATCACGTGACCCTGGGATGCTGCAACCGTCATAAGTGTGAATCAGTTGTGGGGCATCTGAACGTAAATCAACTGACCATGGGGATGCTGCAATGGTCATAAGTGTGAAAAATTGTCATGACTCATTTTTTTTAGTGCCATTGTAATTTTGAATGGTCACTAAACTCTTGTAAGTTGAGGACTACTTGTACTAGTAAACACTGTTCATAGATACAGTGAATATAGAAAGTTCATACACCCCTGTTAAAATTGCCAGGTGTTTGACCTGTAAAGAAATTAGATCAAGACAAATCACTTCAGAATTTTTCCATTCTTCAATCTAACATTGTAACAGCTGTACAATTCAATTGAAAAACGAAGTGGGGGGGAAAAAACGAACAATAAATGTGGCTGCATACCCGTAAAACAATTTAAACTCCGTATGACATGCACTAGATTAAAAACACAGTAAAATTATAAAAATACACAAAGATGACTTAGCAACAAACTTTAGCACAACAGATCAAATGAAGCCTCCGCAGACAACACTACCTTCACTAAGGGCAAAACATAACCAGAGGCCAGGCCACCAGTGTTTCACCAAGCGCAATGTCGTACAATACTGGTGCAAACACCAAAAATGCTCTTAATTTCATCACCGTTTCCACTCTGTATGGAAGGTGGACAGAGAAGTCTCTAAGACAGTGGTTCTCAACCTTGGCAACTTTACAATGAGTGGACTTCAACTCCCAGAATTCCCCACCAGCATGCAATTCAGTAACAACTGGAAAGGGAGAAGTACTCCCACTTGTGGTATAGGAGGAAACATTAGATATTCTGGACCAAACATGTTGGCAGCTAATGGAACAATATACAAGAATATACAAGGATATTTTCCTGGCAGCAACGTTCTTCAGAAGAACTGCAGCTTCTGAAGGGTTTTCTGAAAGGTAACCCAATGAGGACTTTGTTACAGTAATCCAACCCTAGTGTATCTAAGACATGTGTTAGTAGGCATAAGTAATCAGAGTATAATTTTCTTCTTGCTATCTCTTTATCCAAAAGGCAAAAAGACTGCGGGGATTACCATTATGTCACAGAAAACTAGAGGAACTGAAAATAGAACGTGCAATTTCTGAGAAATGCAACACTTCTGCAAAGGGGCAAGGCATTCAACTGATGTATTTGCTGCTGGCACAGTTCCTTGGGGGCAAATGCCTTGTCAGCTGTAAGGATGTATCCAAAGCTTTGATGTTTCAAAAACTAGGAATGCCACTGACTTCAATAGGAACATCTACTTACTTGTCCACGAACATTTTGCGGTAAAGAAGAAATCAAGTCAAATAATAAAGTAAAAAGTCATAATATGGGCACATACCATGCTATGATCCACACGAAAAAAGGCTAGCTGGCATGGCTTGTTCAAAAGATTTGCAAAGGCAATAAAAGCATCTGCCTCCTCCAGATTAAGTATGAGAACCGCAGCAATGAAAGACATTCCCTGGACCTTTAACACATAAACAGACAGACAGACAGACAGACAAACAAGTTTTGAATGTACCAAGTAAAAGACTCATTTTTATGCTATGGCTGAAGTTTTAGTATTGTTGGAAACTAGGATGTTACCAAATTATGACAATAAGATGGGCATCTTATTCTGAACCAGATCCTTTTTTTCATTCATTTACTTTGCTGAATTATACTTTAGTCTAAAAAGAACTGTGATTATGCATATAGAAAAAAATAGGCCCCTCGCGAGTTAAAGATGCTCAATATTTTACTTTAGATAGCTAAAATTTGGCGCATGTTTCTAAGCCAGTATAGAAGGATGGAAGGAAAATACGTGTGGGTGAATGAATACGTTCTATACATACAATGATTCTCAGCAATGATTCTTTCTACTTTATGTTTGTCTAGAGTAGGGGTGTCAAAGTCAAGGCCTGCAGGCCGGATCCGGCCCACATGGTGCTTAGATCTGGCCCACAGGGCGCCCCGGGAAACAATGAATGACTGGCCTGCGGTGCCTCTGCCAGCGAAAATGGAGCTTGCAAGGGCTGCATGCGACCCTCCCTGGCTCCGTTTTCTGCTGCGACAGCCTCTTGCAGCCCTCTGCCAGTGAAAACAGAGCCCAGGAGGGCCGCACTGGTAGAGGGCTGCAGGATGTCGAGCTGGCCATGCACACCCTGGCCATGCCCACTAGGCCCCCCCGAGATCAAACACAACCCTGATGTGGCTCTCAATGAAATCGAGTTTGACACCCCTGGTCTAGAGCAGGCCTGTTGTCAAACTCCCAGCCCGTGGGCCAGATGCATCACACACTGGCCACACCCATGCCCGGTTTAATGAAGGAAAGAAAAGTCCTGATACATCATGTGATGATGCCGTGATGACGCAAACTTGACACCCCTGGTCTACAGTGTCACTTTAAAGTAATGCAATCCTGTGCATGTTTACTGAGAAGTATCTCGAGATATCTAGGATATCTTGAGATATTTATATTTGCTAGGGATATTTCTTCTGTATTCCTAGTGACTATACAAGGAGTTACAGTATTAGGAAGATCACCCTTTGATATGAAATACCTTACAGCAGAATAGTTACACCAGTTTCTCAAATTCAGCAACTTTAAGAGGAGTGGACTTCAACTCCCAGAATTCCCTAGACAGCAACAGAATTGAATTTCAACTATGGAAACAAAGTGTAGTAGAACATGTTTTCCCTTTTGGGGGTCAAAAGGCTAAGTTTGTGATAATTGACTCAGTTTATAAAGCATATGTTTATAATCATATCAATGATCATATATATCAATATAATAAATTACGGAAGCTTTGATTTTATTGTAATTTCTATTTTATTTGTTGTGAAATACCCGGGCTGTTGAGAGTTGAAAGGCATACAAATTTAATACCTTATTATCATTATTATGATATTATGAGCCACAATGGTGCAGTGGTTAGAGTGCAGTAGAGTGCAGTAGAGTGCAATACTGCAGGCTACTTCTGCTGATCCCCAGCTGCCAGCAGTTTGGCAGATCGAATTTCACCAGGCTCAAGGTTGACTCAGTCTTCCATCCTTCTGGGGTGGTTAAAATAAGGACCCAGATTGTTGGGGGCAATATGCTGACTCTGCAAACCGCTTAGAGAGAGTTATAGAGCGCTATGAAGTCTAAGTGCTATTGCTATTATGGTTGGTCACACAGTCAGCCAAATTGTTTAGACTGGTAAGGCATTTTTATCCACCTATCAAATCCTTCCTATGGATTTGAGATGGGAAGATGGTGTTGTTTGATAGTGTTAAAAGTAGAGTCACAGGACGTAAAGGGATCCAAGTAAAGCTGCCTTTTGCAACTGACAGGTGATGATTTTTGTCAAGGCCCATGGTACTCAGGTTGTGCTCCAGATAGTTTGGGGTTGCATCAAGAACCTCGATTATTATTAATACTACCTTTGCTTTCTTTTCCAGTCATTCTACTTTATTATTGTCATTGTTGTTGAAAGATTGACAACACTGTACAAATACTTACATATCCTACGTCAGGTCTGTAACATGTATATGCTCCCAAGACACTGTGCAAGAGGTCATGATAAGGGCCACCCTAAAATAGAAACAGTAGATCAAAAAAACAGTAGATCAAAAACAAGTAGATAAAAAAAGTAAAGGTTAAAAATTGAAATTAAACAATGGAGATATATGATAAAGGTTATTTTAAATCAAGGGAAAACCCTGCATAGAATAATCACACTGAAGTTTATATTTTCTAAATTTTGTATTGTAAAGCTGGTATTCCTGCCTAGACAGATCTATGAATATAATATTATATATACGGTATATGAAAATGTTCAAAAATTTCAATTAATATAAATATGGCAGTCAGGATGCTAACCGGTGCAAAGTAGATTGTATGTAAGATATGTCTGAAAAAGCAACCCACTGCCAGAAGCTTGGCGATTACTATGTGAGGAAGGATTGTTTTGTATGATAACAAAATTTATTCCTTATGGAGGCATTTTACCCATTAATTTGGGCAATTTATCAACCTCCTCAATCCTAGTAGACTCCAGGTACTTTACAAATATTAATATAGAAAATAATTGTAATCAATACTATGTATTACATTAGGTCATTAGAGCTATCGGTCCAGGATAATACATTCAACAATCTGTTCTCCTCTCATCATTTTCACTGGAAGGCTACTGCATTTAAAAAGCAGTTTTATTAAAAAGAAGAAATCCAATATGTCCATTCTCTTATGACATACTTAATTTAGGGACAAGGCAATAATAATTACAAGCAATAAACATGATTGAAATCATTTACAATTTAATAAAAGTGATGCAGTCATATGGTATGTGTCTAGTAATGATGAAACAAAGAAGGCTTCGAATCCAAAGGTTATGTTTTAGTATTTTGTCATCCAAACAGGAAGGGGAAATGAGCTTTCATACTGATAAATGTTCGTTTCAAAGTGCAGGTTGACTGAACATGAAGGGAAATACTGAGGCTCAGAACTGCCTTCTGCCTTGTTCCCAGACTAGTTGTAGGACTTCACTGCAAAACTGTTTCCCAACATCAGCAATTTAAAGTGTGTAGATTACAATAATCAAAATTTCCTACTCAAAACAGCCATTGTCAAGGCTGACTCCTAACGCACCTCTACTCGCAACTTGACAAGAGAAACGAAGGGGGGGAGTAGAGAATGCTCGGAATGTATTGGGAGCTGGGAAAAAGGTAAGGAATGTATGTGAGCCGTTTGCAACCTGATAAAATCCCGATACTTCAAGGCTGTGCGATGAGAACCTTCCAAAGGTGCAGACTGTTTCCCCAAAATAAAAAGAATGTGTTGGATTGGTGGGTGATATTGGACAATGGGTGGGCTAAAAGTGGAAAAGGGGAAATTAACTATGCTGATTTTCAAAACTAAAACCTCAGAGCTAGCTTCACATTTATTCTGTGCCCATATGGATCTATCAGTAAAGTTATATGCTTGGTAAAATAATGTTGCTGCATATGCCAACAGCACGGTTGACAGTCATTGCTAAGGATTTTGTTGAGCTGAAGCCCACATACATTTTAAAGTTGTTGTCAAGGTTGGGAAACACTATTGTAAAACATTGAGCAGCTTCAATTTCACAATGAGACACTAATCAGAGGAACCTACTATTTTATTTATTACTCCGTAATAAAGAGATGGAACTGTAGTATCAACATTTTGAGGAGCATAATACCAGTACCAGAACACTAAATTATGTACAAACGAAAGAGAAATATGCTTTTAAAAAATGGTTTTTATAACATGTACACACTGGAGTTGAATTCTTTCTTTCACACAACGTTGAAAATAAAAGGTTAATTTTTCCCCCTAAGTGTATTTTGATTGAAAAATAAAACACAGATGTTGTACTCCCGAACAATTTGTAATTTGCTTGTGTTATTCTTTTTGTATAGGCTTTTAAAATGCTCAACACATAACAACTGCGTTTCTACAGAAATGCAAACACCGACCTTTATGCCATACTTCAGCTTGCAAGTGTTTATAATATATACAAACTGTGCACATTTTACAACTATCTTTATCTTAGTTAAGGCCCTTTTAATGGAGATGGAACTTATCGACTACATTAAACCATGACAGAAAAGTCTTCCAACGACAGAATTCTTGCTTTTAGCAACCATTATTTTAAAAGCAGTCTAATCTCAAAGCATAATCGATAAACGTTACCTTCTGAAAAATATAAAGGGATGGAAATGTGCGGGATATATCCAATTTTATTAGCTCCAAGCTAGCTTCTCGGTCAGCAAGTGATGCTCCAGCATCTAGAGAGAGAGTAAATCTGCAGATTTATACATGTCTGTAGACTGATTCCCAGTAATACAAGTTTATGTTGCTCTAATACACAGTTATAAGTTTTCTTAGATCAATCACAGATATACAGGTTGAATGGCATAATGGGTCCTGCCATCACAGTTGGAAGTTGTAATGGCCATAAACTGGGTCGCTCACCTGATCAATCCACTTTTACAATATTTTTACAGTGGTCATTAAGTGAACCACCATGGTTGTTAAAATAAATCAATAGCAATAGCACTTAAGACTTATATACCTCTTCACACTGCTTTATAGCCCTCTCTAAGCGGTTTACAAGAGTCAGCATATTGTCCCCAACAATCTGGCTCCTCATTTTATCGACCACAGAAGGATGGAGGGCTTAGTCAACCTTGAGCCGGTCAGGATCGAACTGCTGGTGGTCAGCAGAATTAGCCTGCAATACTGCATTCTAACTACTGCACCAGCACAACTCTTGGCTCAATGGTTCACTATATAGTTGTGGTTTTGCCAAAAATTGGACATTGATGTTGGTTTTCAGCAAATTCATTGTAAAACACAGTCACGTGACTGGGATGCTGCTAACAGTCATATATGTGGCAAGTTGCCCAGGGCATAAAGTGGGAATGTGACTGCAGTCCCCCACCCCCACTCCAATTGTGAGAACTTCAAATCCAGGTCATAACTATACATAGGGAGACATCTGTTGTAATTCTGAGTTGAGGACTACCTGTATTCCGAAGGGAATGCTAATTAAAAAAACAAAAGAAGGAACAGGGCAGCAATTTCGTCACAAGCTACTTCAATATTCAAGTAAAAGCATTCAGAGCATTTCAACTGTTGCAATATTTCTGTTACGTTACATCTACTTTAAACTTTAGTAAGGACTGCCATACCATTGTACAGAAGAAAATGATTTCCACAGCAAAATACAAGGAATGGTATTATCACCCATTTCCCCGCTTCCTCCAAACCTCCATTTTGTGCGATTCCATTCTTCCCTTTCTACAATAAGCAGTAGTCACCCTTGCCTAAACTGGAGAACACTGTCCTAAACCTGAATTTCCAGAGGCTGCATAAATCATGGACTTGCTTATTCAAACTTCTCCACAACATAATTTAGTTAGAACTACAAGCCTGCCTCTCTTCTGCTGACAAAACCAAACACCTTGAGCCCTTTGAGTCCTACCTCGAACCAAATTTAGCCATTTTTGCTTTCCACCTGAAGGAAGCCTTTTTTTGTTTTTAATTTCTTTTGCTGCTGTGATAATAGTTTTAAACCGACACTTTTTAAACATTTTATAACACTAAATTTTGGAACTCTGCATTAGGTGTATTTTCCAAAAGCAGATCTGAACTTCTCCTAGCTTCATTCATGTTCTTATGAATCCACATTCTTGCATTTGTGAATTTTTGGCTCAATGTTTTTTCCCTGTGTTTATCTCTCATTCTTTTTTTATTTTGGTCTTTTTGCCTATCTCTTATCCCTTCTTGACTGTTCCCCACTCTTCCTTCCTTCTCCAGACTAAACTTTAGCGTGACATCAGGGAGGCATTTTACGTTAATTAATTAAACCATTTGTTTCTGCATAACCAGCTATGACTCAGCTCTGTTGCTTTTTAATATGCACTACATCAAATATACA
Source organism: Pseudoxenodon macrops (assembly GCA_032467955.1). Lineage (NCBI taxonomy): Eukaryota > Metazoa > Chordata > Lepidosauria > Squamata > Pseudoxenodontidae > Pseudoxenodon > Pseudoxenodon macrops. The sequence continues at coordinate 44,346 of JANHFT010010620.1, read as the reverse complement.
TGCTGTTCATTATGAGGTTTCCATGACAGCACACTTAATTTGGCACTGTTTTGGAAAAATATCTTCAGGTGATCCTCGGTTAACGACAGTTAATTGGAACTCCGCTGTTGATTGACACGATTATAAAGCGCAATGTGATGTGGCTGAACCGACTTATGATGGCAGTTCCGGTTGCCATTGTTAGATTTAGGCTGCAGGGCCATCATGTGATTGCCATTTGTGACCTCCTGCTGGCTTCCCCATTGACTCTGCACATTGGAAGCCAGCAGTGAAGGCAGCAGATGATGGGACTATGTGACCGAAGGATGCTGCAATGTTATAATTGCAAGATGGCTGCCAAGCATCTGAATTGTGATCATGTGAGCTGTGGGAATGCTGCAACTATGAGGACCTGTCACAAGCTTTCTCATTCAGCAGTGTTATAACTGCTATACTATACAGCCATTTAGCGGATGACAGGGTTAGTTAGGATCTTGTATCAAGAAAGTATCATCTTTTCCCTCAATTTTGTAATAGTCAGAAGAAGAAAGGAGCAAAACTGGCTGGACATAAAAAGTGAACTTAGCAGAAAAAATTAGCATGCCTTATAAAACCAGAATCTTACTAAGTTATATAGACAGGCTGTTATTTCGGAAGAAAAGGGCATTATGAAGCTTATAACAACAATAGCTATGAAGTTGTAATGTAAAACAAAGAAAGGTTGAGCACATCGAGTTTCTCATGACGCTGATAATTCAGAATTGTACTACTACAGAGACTAGAGCCCAAATTGTGACCTTCTACGTAACATTTCTGGAATTTTTCTCTCTGACTTTCCCTTTAAGTAAGTATGAAACACACTGCTAAATGGTTCTGTTGGGAAATTACAATGTTAAAATCCCTAAAAGTATCTTTACATTATAATAAACACTATGAACAGTGTATAAGCAGCCATTTCAAAATACCTTCAGTATCATTTTCAGTGCCTGTCTCTCCAAAAATCTTCCATCGTTCCTTGGCTCTAGATAAGAAGATTTCATAGAGTTCTGCAAAACATGGCAAAATGTAGCCAAAAATCCAATTTATGATTTTGCAAATTGAACTGTATAATTTCCATTCCAGTATTAATTTACAGATTTTTTAAAAAAATAAGAACTTTTATAAATTGACTAGTGGAAGTCTCAGTTTATTGATTTAGGAACTTCTAACCTCAGTAATTAGATTCAAGTTCTACTCACCAAAGGATAAAAAGAGAATACAAAGTGACAAATACATGCTTTTGTTACTATGAATATGCATATACATACAGGTGGTCCTTGCTTAACAGCCCTAACTGGGACTGAAATTTCTATCCCTAAGCAAAGTAATGGTTAGGCGAAATGTCACTGATTGTACCACTTAGTGATGGCAGTTTCGGCAGTCCCAGTTGCAGTTGTTAGGCAACGATCTCATACTGAGACTCATTTAAACAACCTTGATTCCTGGTTTCTTGCACCTGACACATATTACAACTCTGCCCCGCGAATGTCTGGTCTACTAGTCTGCTTCCAAGTACAGTTCAAGGTGTTGGTGTTGGTTATGACTGTTAAAGCCCTTAAGGCCTAGGTCCATGAACCATTTTGTCCTCCTAGGACAAGCCTATCCTACTCATGCCAACAGAAAGGGTTGAACAATCTAAAACTAAATGAAATTATTGCTTCCCATGATTTTGAAAGTAGATTTGTAGACCCTACAATTGATTTTGCCTTCTTAGAAGCATTGTTACATTGCTGATTCGCATTCATTTTACAATCAACTACAATTCAAATATTCTGTTCTCATTTCTCATGTCAGATCATTCTCATTTCTTACGCATTCGATTCTATTTCCTAACTGGAAAAGTTTGCATCTATCTCCATTAAATATTATTCTGTTACTTCTAGTTAATCTTTCTGATCAGTGAAGAACATTTTGAATTTTGCTCTTGTGAGCTACAGTATTAACTTTACCATCAAGTTTTGTATTAACTGCAAATGTGATATATCTAAGTCATTAATAAAAATGAAGAATAGAAAGCCCAGGATTAATTCAATGGTTCACCATTTGACACCTAATTAAAGTTTGATGAGAAACTGTTTATTATCATTGTTTGGCTCAAACAACCTGGTTATCGTCTTTCTAGTCACTGAATCACAACGGCAGCTATTTAAAATAAGCTCCCCTCAACCCCTCTCTCTCTCTCACACACACACACCATTTAATGTCCTTTTAGTAGTTTGTTCCTTCTGGGGAAAATACGTCTACATTTACTTAATTACAATGACATTGATTAGGTGACCAATATCTTAAACCAGAAGAGGTGGGAGGGAGCACTAATATAGAAAAACCTTTGATAATCTGTTCAGAAATAAATCATTCAAACTAAAAATAAAATTAGTTTGTTAAGGCTTCACAAATGAATTCACACTTCTATTAACCTTGCATTATTTCTAAGTTGTTTAGAGCTAACATTTAAAATATTATGGATTATTATTAGCTAAATGTGTATCATAAGAAATGTTAGTGACCACCAGGTAAGTATAACTTGTAGAATAGTTCAAAAACTCTGTTTTTTTTCATTCAGCCTTATTAAGAAAGGGCTTCAATTTAAGACAGGGATCTGAATGCCACATAATCTCATCATTTATAAGAGAGGCACTAGATTACTGAAGTGTAATCATGCAATTGCACCTAATTGCAATTATTCCTGAGCAAAATGCACACCATCACATACACTCAAGACAACCAAAGGTTAAGTTACGTTGCAGAATATCACTTGAAACTATTATATGCTTCAAACATACCAGGAGTGATATTCAATTCATTTCCTACAGCAAGACTCCAAACCCTTCCACGAACGCTTGGAGGTAATCCTTGCCACCACAATTCTCTCACTCGCCTCGTAGAACGCCTATAAAGACAGAGAAGTAAAAATAGGGTAAATGTAATCGTTTGAGCACTGCTAGAAATATCCTAGCATCAAACACAGCAGTAAACTTTAGCTTCATATGAGAAGGCAGAGATCTTCTATTGGAATTTACTAGTAGTGCTTCCTGCCAGTATAATATTGCCTGATCGTATAAGACGGCACTGCTCTCTTAATATGCAATTTCTGAATTAAAAAATAGAATAGCAGATACAAGAGAAAGTAATTCTATGTTATGATGAATTAAAAATACAGCGGAGGACAGAAAGGAAAACACCCAGAAGTTTGCATCAATCTTGTATTACCAAGTATTCTACACTTACATGCTCTCCCAATTAGGCAGAATTTCATTGACCCAAATCACCATAGCACTAGCAATATTCTCCTCTTGTTTGAAGCGTTCTTTCATTATTTTCTTCCTTCGGTGAGCTTCTTTAATTTCTATTAAATTCAGAATTTTAATTGCAATGTGACATCAAAAAGCCATGTTTAAAACAAATACTAGATAATTAAAGGATATGGGTCCCTTAAATATAAATGCTTGTAAAATATATATCTGCTATGTAAAGCAGCTCATAGCAGAGATAATTCTGATTACAGGAATGAATGTTTTTGTTCTTGCAGCTCTTTTTTCAACATCATAAAAAGTAAACAGGTATGTGCAAAGTCTTCCATCTCCAGAAAAGGAACATTCTGAGGAATTCTAGAATGTTCTATTCTAGAATGTTCTGTTCTATTCTATTTTTTCCTATTGGGAAATCACAAGAGTGGTGTCCAGCTATTTTCTAGAAGTAGATTTGGAACACCATAAATCACTTCCTTATTTTGGAAGATTTGATGGGGGTGGGGTGGGGAATAGCCCTATAACACCTGGAATGGCCAGGTGGCATAATCTGGAATAAAATGAGAACATTTCCAAGAATGTTACATTTCAAAGGATGAAGTGTTTTACCTATATCTTACAGTCACAATTTTGCAACTTTGAAAATCTACAAAGTCATAGTAAATTCTGGTGTCACTTTTTTACGCATCAAGACACAGAGTCTGGCAGATGTCAAGGAAAACTTCTATGGGCACACTGGTGCCCCTGAACAGCAATACTGCTTTTATTTAAAATATTTTTTTCTTAGATTTGATTAGAATCTACTTCATATCATGAGGCATTATCCTAACAAAATAATTGTATGTTAGTATAGGAATACAAAAGGAGAAAAAGCATAGAAGGATCTAATGATTTTTAAAGAATGAGACAATTGCCATAGGTTCCAGCAATGATGGGGTCCCCATCCCTCATCCGTAACGTAATTTAGTATTTCAAAATGAGTGGATCAGTATTATTTCTTCAAATTAGCAAAAATTATATAAAAATATGATGGAAACAATTATTTCAATAGTTTCCCATATTCTCCCAGTCAGGATTTCAACGAACAAAGAAAGGGAACATCAAAATAAAATGCTGCCTCTTGGTCTCTCAGAATCTTAAAAATGCCCTCAAAGGTACATTTAAAAATAATGTACAACTTTGTTTCTTGACCCATCAGAATATTACCATACTCTGAACCACAACTGTATTTAAATATAAAGATGAAATTCAATAATCGCAATCTTGGAAGCTTCCATCTGAAAATATGTGACAATCAACAATAGTTGTTTTATGTTCTGCTTCATAATTGTTGAAATATTTGTGGTATTAAAGATAAGAGTTCTCTGTATGATTAAATACGGTATAATTTTCTACAGATCAAGCCCACTAAAATAAGGGATGGAATGAGTCTGGTTTAGTAGCATATTTGGGACTGAAATAATGGAAATACTAATTATAGGTGTTTAACATAATAGCATGTGCCAAATGTGCTATATTTTATGCTTCTTCCATGTAGCAAATATCTTGCTGCTAGAAAGAAGCATTCATTTATGCATTCATTCATGTATTCATTCATGTATTTCTTTAATTTCTATAGTTTTTCCATTTCAGCCAAATGAGTCTGAGTGGTTCTGGGAAGCATATATAATAAACAATTTCTTTCATATATATAAAAGTGTGTGTGTGGGGTTTTTTTAAGTAGCACCTTTGGTTTGTCATCAAAGATGATTAGTTGACAAACAGAGCCAAACATCAAATCATGAAGTAATTTAATACTTACATTTATAATACAACAAACAACAAACATTTCAGGTATACAAACAATGCACACTGTGTAAAAGATATAAATATGGTTCATTCATGGAAGGAGATGGATATTTTTGGTTTCAAAAAGGATCTATTGAATGCTATTCTGAGAAATATTATTATTATTATTATTATTTCTGAGAAAGGTTATTGTGGATAGAAAAAATGGGACTTCTTCATGTCCATCTTCATACACTGCATAATTTACTTGCTCAATGTGTTTCTGTGTGTGTGTGTGTGTGTGTGTGTGTGTATAAATTTATAAAAGTCATGCTACAAATTCTCCCAAAATAATCTGCAAATAGATATGATTTAGCTAGTTATTTGTGTGACCTTCGACCAGCTCAACTCACCACATAGGGCTGTTGTTGTGGGGAAAACAGGAGGAAGGTGTACTGGATATGTTTGCTGTCTTGAGTTATTTGTAAAAATAATAAAGGCAGGATGCAAATAAATGATGATATATTGTGTCTAAAGGTAAATGTTCCCCTCGCACATATGTGCTAGTCATTCCTGACTCTAGGGGGCAGTGCTCTTCTCCGTTTCAAAGCCGAAGAGTCAGCACTGTCCGAAGATGTCTCTGTGGTCATGTGGCTGGCATGACTAAATGCTGAAGGCGCACGGAAGTGTTACCTTCCTACCAAAGGTGGTCCCTATTTTTCTACTTGCATTTTTACATGCTTTCGAACTGCTAAGTTGGCAGAAGATAATATTTGTCTATGAATGCACATGAGAAAACACGTTTTTAAAAAGCTTTACCTATATCTTAGTTTATGAATGTTTACTCACTAATGAGTAATTATAATTCACGTTTCAGTTTAAATATGAAACAATCAATTAATCAATCACGGAAATTAAATTTTCTGGTTTATACATTTTCCTTTGTAGCATACACATGGTCCTGAAGTAGTAAAAATATCCTGAAAGACTTGGAAGAATGCTGTTTTAACTTTATTTGAAGAATATAAACAGGATAGTGCCTCTGTAACAAGCCAGTTTTTATAGTTTGGTTAAATCTGATAAATTACATAATGGGCTACATATATTAGATCAGACATACCTCTCTTTTTTGCTTCTGCCACCATTTCATCGTATTCTTGTCTGTGACGTAAAGCCTCCTCTGTAGATTTTGCAGGCAGGTTCCTAAAAAGAATTTTAAGTATTGTATAGATTAATCAAATTAAAGTCTTGTTAAATATTCCATATGTTTAAAAAATGTATCTTTGAATGGTATATTTTCCCAATAGATCCTTCATTTTACAGGTTATCACAAATAATTTATTTAAGAACAAATAACTGTTTTAGAAGCAAGTCTAATTACAAATAATGGAAGAAATTATAGTTTGAACTAAATGGTTTTATGCTAAAACAGTTCAGTTTCTAGATTCACTTCAAGGTGCACGTCAAACCAATTTGTTCTCTTGAGAAATTTAGACCAGGGATATTTGAAGGATAATCTGAAATGATACGGAATTATCATTGCTCTATCTAAAAGAGACCTGAAATTACTGAATAAGAGTGCTGAATATTGTTTAAAGTATAAATATATCCCATCTTCGGTTCTGAGGAGAACATGGGAAAAATATACCAATGCAAGTATGTGCGGAAATAAGACCAAAAAGATAATGGTTCCATGAAACCCAAAGGAATAGACCCCTGAGATATGATATAATTAGTCTCCAGCGTACTATGCAACGTCACCATTTTCATTATTCAACTGTTCACCTATATTTGAGAACGGTGCCTATTCCAAAACATAAAAAAAAAATACGGCCATATCTCTTCCGCACAAACTTTATATATCCATTCTGACATCCTTCTCTCCTTCCTTGCTATAAAATAATTCGCTATTCAAGCCCTGCAGCTCCAATAAGTTGCTTTTCATCTAACTCCTACTCCAATCACTCAAATAATTTACTCTTTCCCCGAAGCCATAATATCCTCCCAAACCAAACTTAAAATAAGATGAAGGATTTTAGAAAGTATTCTGTTGCTACTCTAATTAGCGATAGGAATGATTTGAGAAAAAAGCTGATTAGAGGATTTAAAAAAAGCTCTCTACAAGGGGAGATGTGACAGCATTACATATGTGGACAAGTAGTACTTGCGTCATGCAAATAGGCAGCTGCAAATTTGCATGCTCTGGTCCCTATAAAACTCTTTTCAATTATGTTACCCGCATTAATGCTGAAAGAGCAAAGTATAAATCACCTGAGTGTCTATTTCTACTCTTAGTAGCAGCTTCATGCTTCATTAAGTGTTATTCTATAAACGTTTCATTGTTTACTTCTTTATCAACCCAAGTAGTCTAACCTTCACACTTGACTTTAGCCAAAAGGACTCTTGATATATACAAAATATCAAACACTCTAAATCCTTAAATAGAGATCTTTGACTTTACCGAATCAGTTTGAATTATCAACTCCATGCAGAGTAGATGCTAATTATTTTAAAGTGATAAAAAAGCCGGCTTTATTATTTAATCTTAGTATTTTATTTCAAAGCTTTGCTTCAAAATCAGAGTTCCAAAGAAAGCATTACCAGTTGCTTTAGAAACAGGATTATTTTCAGCAGTATGGTCAATTGTACAAAGTACAGTTCCTCAGATATATGCTAACATTACAGCCTAAATTCTTATGTGGTAAAGTTGTACCCACTTAGATTTTTTACTTTTAAGTTTAAAACTAAAGCAGTATTAGATTTTACTCAAACAGACTACAGACACTAGAACATGATAGTTAGCTAAAAAGTTTTTTTTCCAATTGATACTTATTAAAGTTAAGATACTTTTTTTTCAGTTCCTACTAAGATAGGTTTTAGGTTTTCCTAATGTGAACTACAGAATGGCCTTTATGTATGTATGTATGTATGTATGTATGTATGTATGTATGTATGTATGTATGTATGTATGTATGTATGTATGTA
>JANHFT010010620.1:12613-31032 GCA_032467955.1 Pseudoxenodon macrops | reverse complement strand
GATGTCGAGGTGGCCACATCCACCCTGGCCACACACACACACACACCAAGGTCAAACAACCCTGATGCGGCCCTCAATGAAATTGAGTTTGACAGCCCTACAATAGATTAATACTCAGGAAATAGACAGTTTGCTAATTCTGTCTTGTTTTATCAAAAGCTTTTCTTCTATTACCTGCTGAAAACAGACATGTTCAGGAGAACTGATGGAAGCCCAAACATTTTTGTTATGTAAACCATAAAAAAATACAGTTTAGAGGAATTCTGAATCAGATACTAATCCAATTTCTTCCATCATAGACCCCATTCTGTGTGACCCTTTCTTGAAAAATTGAAACTTGAGTTTGAGTTCAAATGAGGAATTCTAAATTTATTAAGTATTCTATTTAATATACCAAATCACGATATGTCATTCTTCCCAGAATAGAACACAAGGAAATTTCTGTCTGGACTTAAATGATTAATCAAAACCAAAATTAGGTCTTCCTAAAAACAAGGCACTTAATTTCAAAATTTGCACTTCAGAGAGAAAATGCTGGCATTAGCAAAGAGACTCTGGTGGATATTAAACAGGAAGCCTCATAAAAAAATAATCACAACAAAAGCAAGCTGCATTGCCCGTGGATATGGCAACATACTTCTAAAAAGAGGAAGTGAAGGTTACTAAATGGAGTAACAAATCAATCAACATGTCTCTTTTTTTTGTAAACAATAGAATGTTTCAGATGCACTGAGGTCTTCAGATAGTGCAGGCACATCTTTCTTTGCAATGTGCATGCAAAATAGCTTTATTCCTTTGAATCCAAAGCAATAAACAGTCCTAAGATGAAGCATCATTTTAAAACATCTGATAAAAGAGAGATGCCTTCAAGTCAAATTCAAATCTTGGCAGCTACACAGCATATGTTCATAAAAGGTTTGTCATCTTCTAGTTTTTTTTTAACTTTCCAATCTAATCTACACCTTATGACTTTTCCATAGTCTCCAATTCAAGTCAGGCCTCTTATAAAGATGTTAAAAAACACCACAAAAGCCCAACTCCAATTATTAGGACCCCAACTAAATGGCATCATTTATTTATTTTTATTTATTTATTTAGACAAACATGTACGAGATAACAGGTATAAGTATAAACATGAATATGAACACAGGAAATGGGGACAAATAAATGGGGACAGTAGGACAGGGACGGTAGGCACGCTGGTGCGCTTATGCACGCCCCTTACAGACCTTTTAGGAATGGGGTGAGATCAACAGTAGACAGTCTAAGGTTAAAGTTATGGGGGTCATAATTTATAATAATAAATAAGTAAATAAATACAGATAAGTAAATAAATAAATAGTTATCATCACCCCACAAATTCCATCTTTAAATAAATAAATAAATAAATAAATAATAAAAATAAAAATAAATGATAATAAGTTATCATCATCCCACAAATTCCATTTTGTTACTTCACAGAGAGTCACAAAATAAGAAAAGCCATACAGAATTGAAAAACCAGCTCAAAGGCAAAGCGGAGAGCTCACAGCAAACCTGAGCTCTCTTCCATTTGTAAACATATGTTGAAATTGACCCAATTTATTCCTAATTCTGATATATATTAAATGGAATGGAATACATAATCTTTTTCTCAAACACAATGAGGTGCCAGTAACTCTTACATGATGTGATTTTTTATTAAAACCACTGACAACAACAGAAAGGGGCAAAAGATATTAAACACCAGTTGAAAAGATATAAATATTGAATTCACTGAGAATTCTAAACAAAATTTCTCAATAGGTTAGACTGGTGTGTGGTTTAAAATATTAGTAAAATTTTAAGACACTAGTAAAAATTAAGGCAGTAGGAAATGTTTGCTTAATTTGCTGTCTAATAAAATAGTTACACTGAAAGCTGTAACTGCCTCTGAAGAGGGCAGGATCGGGTTTCTAAATAAAAAGCTAAGTCTAGTTATTCACAATCCCTATTTGTCACAGGTGTCACTCATTCTTTGTAATTAAAATATTTATTTTGCAATTAGTTACTGTATGATTTTTTAAACAAATAAATCACTTTCTTCTGAACCTCTGAACCTTAATGAGAGAACAATTATAGAACTGAGCTGGAGAGAGTAAACAGTTTATATAGGAATATTTTGTATGAGCCCAGATGATCAAAGAAACAACTATTCTTTAAGCATTTTTCTTCAAATTACAAGAATATAACTGAAGCCTTTAACAAGTTCAAGTCTAACATTCTTTTTTTACCAACAACTCATTTAAATTTGTTGCCGGAAGATTTCAACATTCAATTGTATTTAAAGTAACAACTTTCATAAAGCAATGAGATATTAAAACTACGGAAAATGTCTATATATTTACGCCAACAAAATAAGTTGGTCAAATGTATTATGCAGCAGAATCAACTGAATATAAATGAAATTTATATATTAAAGCATATTTTAACTGAACAGTAAAATTACGTAAACTTAAGAGAAACAAGGCAGTTAATATCAATATTTAATATTAAACAAAAGCAATTAATATAATTCCCCTTTTTTGTTAATGGCATTTAATGACTTGATGTGTTAGTACTGGTCACTCATACTACAATTATGTAATGTACCTTGTATGAATGCTACGAAGATCCTAAATGGTATAGAATGTGAAAGAAAAATATTAAATTTCATACCCCAGTGTTTAATAGACTGAGTGTAGATACTGATGCAACAGTGCCAGAACTTTCTTCCTAATGAGAAAAACAGAAGTAGATCCTTAGAGAAACATTTGACAATCATTAACATACAGCATTATGCATGCAAATTTTAGCTTTTCCTTTATAACCTAGGTACTGGTGAATCAGATTAATGGCTCAAATTCAGCTGGCTGAAGTTGCCTGTATGCCAGGCACCAGGCTAAATTCCCACGTCAAAAAAGCAATTGAACTCTTAACACTGATAATTATTATAAAAAGTTCTAGATGTTTCAAGAGTTTATGCAAAGAGATGTATATGCCGAAGGAAGAGCCATACTATTCTAGAATTCTAAGTTCTAGTTAGATAAAGAGTTTTATCTTTGAATGCTGAAGATTTACTAAACCAAACCATTATCTTTAATTCTTTCAGGGATTTGGCTTTTACTACTGCAGAGCTAAACCTTTTTTGTTTAATTATACCATTCATTTAGAAGTCAGTAGAATTTATGTTTGTTTGTTTTTTAATTGACAGTGTCTTACAATTTCAAAGATTTTAATTACTTCAAAATATAGGAAAACATTCAGAGGCAGTCTCAAAGATATCTGGCACTTGGTCATGTAGCTATCCCATTTACATTCTCCAAAACTAAAAAGCCATTCTAGTCTAAAATAACAGCCAATTGCCATGGTTTAAAAGTCTCTTATCATTAATTACCTTTATTTCCCATATCATAGGCTCTACCAAAATGATTTTTTGTAAGTCACAAATATTTAATCTATGTAGAAAGGTTTAACAAGGGTACATAATTATAAAATGTCATTTCACTGTGTGTGTTTTTAAACCCTTATTGGATTTAAAAGTTCACTCTAAAATATTTACATTTGTTAAATCTATTTTACATTTTCTCTTAAGATTTATAATTGAAATTTGGGAGCTGGGAAGAAAGTGGGCCTTCTCAGCGAAAGTACTCTCATTTACAAAATATCGCCTCAAAGAAAGTGTCTGTTATCTGTTTGTGCCAGAATTTTTATGGAAAAATTCAAACTGTTCTCCTTTTTCCTGTGTTACTGGTTGGTTTTATTTTGTGTTGTTGGGACATTTTTCGGAGGTTAATGAGTAGATAAAATGTACACTAAATATCTATTAAGCAATTATTAAATTGCTTTAGTGGTATGATTAATTTATGCAAAGTTCATCAGGGAACAGGCATAACAACTGTTCAAATTGCCAAACCTGTATGTGATGCGGCAAGATAGATATGTCGATATGGTGATAATGGATTGATATACTCAGGGGTGGGCTTCAGCCTTCAGATCTTTTAGCAACAGGTTGAATGCTAGGTGGGTGTGGCCTAGTTGGCCTCCTGCACCATGGAGGGGGGTGTTTTTTTATCCTCCTCAGGCTCCGGAGGGAGAAAACTGCTTCCCTGGGCTCCAGAGGCCTTCCGGAAGCTGGGAACAGGCCCGTTTCCGGACTTCTGGAGCCTCCATTTTTTGCCCTCTCAGACCCTCCGCACAGCCCCTGTACTTACCTGGAATGATGAGCAGGCCGCGTTGAGGCTCCTGGGGTGGGCGTGGGCAACTAGGGGTGGCATTTGGGAGTTCGCTGAACCCTTGCCATCCTTGGCTAGAGGATTGCCCCGAACCCTGCTGAACCCCCAGGAACCCATCCCTGGATATACTGTAAATCTTGCCAGTCTGGTACAATGAGGTATGAGCCACAATTTTTATGTATTTAAAACATTTTTTCTAGCTCCCCGTCTTCTAACCAACTCTAGTTAATGACTCTCCCTCTCCTGGACAGCCCCTTCCAATCAAAATACTGACATATTTCTAGACATCACAAGACATGCAGAAGCCAACAATTTTTTTTACTTCTCAGAAACTGAGAAATAATCTCAAAAATCCTAGAAGACCGTCTAAACTGAGATACCAGGAAACCTAAGAGCAAATGCCCACTTCTACGAATTAGTTGCTCATAGCTTTGAAAGCCCATTATCTGGGACTAAGCATTTCTTCTGTACTGCATCAATATATTTTCAAATTAGAAAAAAGCTTCACTTATTTACAAGTAACATCACTAAACAGAATCCCTTTTGGTATTAAAAATAATCTGACCAAAATATATTTATTAACTTCAATTTAACGGAGGTATTTTAAAATCCAGAACTTGGGTATACAAAAGACAGGTTTTATTTTACACTGTTTTCCATGGAGAGTCACAGTGACCTTAACATACTGGTTTTGAAAATGTCTTGTTTTCAGAAATGATTGACCATGAACCTAGAAACTTACTCTCAAAAACCTTGAGCTCCCCCAGATTAGATTATACTGTCCCATGTTAGAGCACTTCTCAGCTGTTCTAACATTACTTTCCCAAAACTAAGCACAAAAACCTGTTTAAAAATCACCAAACAATATCAAACTGTATACAGTATATTAAGAGAAATAAAATGGTGACAAAGAGGACAAGTAGACATATTTAAAAGGGAAGCAGAAAAGCTGATACCAGGGATTTTCAGTTTCACCCACTCAAGAATTTAGAAGCTCTGGAAAATATACCATATTGATTGTAATTCTAGGGCCCTTTAAAAAAAAGAAAGTTTTATTTTCAATCGTGCTTCAGTGGTCAGAGGTGACTGTATTTTAATGCAGTTAATACATATGGAATGTTTGCTTCCTTTCTATAGGAGAGATTAAAAGAAATGATTGGATGAAAATACCTCTGTTCTGGCATAAAAGACCTTCGCTGTTAGATTAAAAAAGAACATTTGTGGAAGATTATAAGCAAACAATTCTGTTGTTTATGTTCTTGCTAATAGTAAGGCCAGAAGAAATGATAGCTCAGAGATCTCAAGCCAAAACACTTCGTTTCTATCCTAAGAGTTTTCCAAACAACTTTTGTAATAACAAGAGTTATCAGAAAGGGAGGGAGAGTTAGAAACACCTCTTCCCAGCAGGAAAAATCTTACCTTCTACCCCACCCACTTTCATACGTATGATACTTCCGGACTCATGCAAAAAGCTTGAATCCGGGGATTTTTCTTTTCCTTCAGAGTAACTTCCAGACTGAAGCTTGCCCATTTTTAACGCACAACAGGCAAGAAGAAAAATATGGAACAAAGCTTTACTGTTAAAGAAGAAAGCCTCAAGTTTGCTGATGATCACAAAAACTATTTTTGCAACTGTTTGGATTCTGCCCATTATCCTGACACAACATGATCAAAAACTGCCCTCTTAGCACTATTGAATTGCTAGCTTCATTTGTAACTGATATACATACATCTGGTCTGCTTTCTACTCTACTGATAACCGTACTGTTTAGAAATAATTCATATTTTTAAAGAGACTTCTTATTTTCTGATTTTCCTCCAAAACAGCACCCAAAAAAAATCTCACCCTATTTGCAGACAACACTGAATATAATCCTGGCTGTATATAGTCCTTGACTTACAACTATTCGGTCAGTGATTGTTTAAAATTACAATGGTGTTGAAAAAATGGACTTATGTCCTGTGCCCAAAGGCATGGCCATTGCAGCATCCCTGCAGTCAAGCAATTGGCATCCCATTATGACCACAGGGGGTGCTCCAACTCCTCTCACCCATCTATTCCCCCCCACATCTCTGCCCTTTTGGCCACCTTGTACCCTGAATTGTGGGGCAGTCCCCAGAACTGCCTGGCCATGCCCCCCAAAGGCTTCAGCAAGTGCCAGCAAGCATTCTATTCTGCCTTCTCTCCCAGGTCTCCATACCAACCTTTCTCTTTTACATTCAGCACCTTCCTTGTTATCTTTGCTATCTTCTTTATGGACCCACTTCTGTTCCTGCCAAAGCCGCACGGTCTTTGGAAAGGTTTGCAAAGACAGGGTGCAGCTTTAGTCATTTTGGAAATGGGGAGGGAGGTTACTGGAGAAGCTGGGACTGAAAAGAACACAGCAAAGGCAGTGAAGAATGGCTGGGGGCAAAAGGCTAAAGGTTGGGGCAGAGAATTGGGAGAGAAGGTAGCTGGATGCATGTACGCCTACTGGTACTTGCTGGGAATCGAAGGACTGTTTGCTGGTTTGCTTGCTGGATCAGGCTTGCCGCTCCGCAAGGGAGAGTGCAGGGTGACCAAAAGAACAGAGGTTGGGAGGGAGATAAGATATGTGGGGGAAGTTGGAGGCTGTCCCTGACCATACTGAGGCTTGGGATGGGAGGGACCAAACCTGGAATGGCTTGATTGGGATTGGTAGTCACTTAACAAGCCATGATTCTCAATTAATGACAGCATAAAAGAGAGCCAGGGTTGCCACCGTAAGTCAGTGCAGTCAGAATGCAGAGTGCAGTTACAGTGCACTAACCTACGATAAAAATTTCAGTCTCAATTATGCTCATTGGTTGAGGACTACCTGTAGTCTACTGAACCTTTCTATGTCTCATTAAGCACATGCTGAAAGAAAAAAGTTGCTAAGAACAATTTCTCTGCCTTAGAACATCAGAACTGTCTGTGAGCTTGGAATGAATGCAGTTCAAAAAATACCCATATCCTACGAGGTCACACATTTAGAAGATACAGGATTTACAGATAAATGTGAAACTAGCACTAAACCGATGTAGAAGACTAATATAAATAAAGTGTTGCTGCTTGAACTATGCAAAATTCAAGTATGGACTTCGTGAAAAGTTACCTTTTGCAGTATTTTAACTACTGCATCAATGAGTCCAAAGGTAACATCTACCTGATCAAAGATTCTAAAGGGTTGGATCCAGGCTTACTAGATGATCTTTGAAGCTCTCCAGCAACTGCCAGAACCGGGGCGGGGTGGGGAGGAGGTGGCATTTGGGAGGAGAAGAGTGCTGGAGGTGTGAAAGGAAAGCTGTGGGAAACTGGGGAGTATGGAGACTGACAGGAAACAGAGGGGCCAAACCGAGCTATCTTCCTGCCCTCAAGGACTCTGACCCTGGGAAAGGAATTTACTGCCCCCTGAGGCACCAGGTTCTCAAAACATTGGAACAAGACCTGATTGGACTATTCTCCCGCGGGGGGGGGGCAGGATTTTGGACACTGGGGATTGCTTTCAACATATGATTTTTCACATGGTTTTTCTTCAGAGCTTGCCTTGTTCATGCTGCACTCAGCCTCTCTAGTAAAAGTAACTTTTCCCTAACACCAATGGAGTCAAGGGTCATTCTTTCCTAGGAAACAAGCTACGGCCATTCTGACATTGGCCTAACAACACTTAAGGAAAGGAAATCACTTTCAGATTTTTTAGGATCTACATCATTCTTCCTTTCTCAGGCCTAAAGCCAAAATTCCTTCCACAAATTGGTTTTTGATGAGGCAGATCAGGCTTTCTTCACTCTGCATTTTGTGTTTGTGGATGTGTTATGCACTTCCCTACTTGCTTAACAACCTGAAGATCTTCCTGAACTCAGAGCTGTTCAATGAATAGGTGGCTGCTGTAGCTAAGGAGGCTTTTGCGCAGCTTCATCTGATGCACCAATTGCATCATGCTCTGATCACCTCATGGTTTGACTTTTGCAATGTGCTCCACATGGGGCTGACCTGGAAGACCACCCGGAAACGTCAACTGGTTCAGAATGCCTCGGTTTGACCATATGACACCTCTGTTTTACAAGCTGCATTGGTTGCCAGTTTGCATCTGGGTATGATTCAAGGTGCTGATTGTTACATATAAAGCCCTACAAGGCACAAAGTCTAGTTATTTGAGGGAGCATCCCTTCCCTACAGCATTTAAAAGTACATGGCAGATTCCTTCAATTAAACTATGTTATCTACTGGTATCATGGAGGCATACCTGCCCTATGGAATGAGCTTTTCTCCCAGATCTGAATGGCCCCTATGCTACTGGTATTTCCCTGAAAATGTAGCTCTTCGCCTGGGCCTTTGGTGAGAATGACTCCTCTTAATCTCGGTTGCTTCCTTCCTTCCTTCCTTTCTTTCCATCCTCTGTTTCCCTCTTTTGCTTTTTGCTATTTTTGTTTTTCACATTTTAAATCATTTGTAAACTGTCCAATCAGTGGGAATCAGGCAGCATACAAATTAAATAATAAACAAACAAACGTATCTTCCAAAGTAGACCTGTATTCGTGCACAAATCAAACAACAGGATTCCTGACTGACAAATCCTTTAGTCTCCTGGGAGATCAATAATGCAATGAAAAGAATAAAAGACAAAACAGACATGGGAAGCAGTGGCCTGTGACTTGTCAGGGAGGGGTGTTTGTTTGTGCAGCATACTGCTCTTCCAAAGCAACCTAGAGGGTTGGCATGGGAAAGCAAACTACTTCAAAATGGAAACAACTAAAGATGGCTTTAGACTGCCGCAGCAGTAAGCTGGGTATAAAATAGAGGCAACAATATCATGACATGTCCCTCACAATACAGTCAAGTAAAGCATCTTCATGCTGCAGCAAGCCCATTGTTCCAATAGCTTAAGGAGGCAGGTTGGCATAGAATCAGCAGAAATCATCTTCCTTCCCTACTCTAGTGAAGATTGGTGATCCACACACACACCCAAAATCAGTTTGTTAAAAATGAATATTTTAACAAGTTCATAATAAATAGCAAACTAACTTCAGTTGCTGGAACAATGCATAAAACTCATCTAAGTTGATTTCATGATAAACAACACTCCCTCTCAGCTTATATCTTTGCATTATCAGATCCTGCATATTTACTAAATAACTACAGGCTTGTTTAATCACCAAAACCAGAATTAGACTATAATTTTATGAGTCCAAAAGCAACAAGAAGAACCTCAATCCGCTTAAGTTGAAAACACTCTTCGGGGTTTTTTTTTAGTACAGAGGTGTACAAAACAAGTTTTACGTTTCGCTATACAATAAACCAACCAGGATTGTACAACTGTGTGAGTAGTTTTCCCCCCACCCTTTTTAGTGGAAATCTTTTGTCTCCTACTAGGCCTTTTGCTTACAATTAAGCTGCTCTAAATCTACACCGAGTGGAGTTTTTATCTTTATTCCAGGGGGGGGGGATAATTTGAGTTTTCAGAATGCAAGACAGCCCTACAATCTATTTTCATCTCTAAAATCTCTCTAAACCTTGAAAATCAGTTCCAAATCATACCATTAAAATTTAGTGATGAAATGATTACATTTCAGGTGTGCAATTTTATGAAATTGAAGTGGGTCCCAAAGTCTTTGATTTCTCCATCACTATCCTTTCGGGGGAGGGGGCACAGAAAAAATGCACATTTGAAAACTGCCTCTGAATTTCAGCAGTATGATCCTATAGTTCTGGAAGTACAAATGGGTACAGCTTGGAAGAGGAGTCACATGCTTGAATGGGGAACAGGGATGCAGCATGGAAATGAACTTAGGATACATGGTTTTGATGATTAGACATGATAGATTATAGAAAGAAGGAAGTCATATTGCAACTTTAGAGAAAAGTTAAATTATAACTGTACTTGGAAGACTAACCAATAGTCTTCAAAGTCACATTTATAACTAATTCTTTTATACATACATACATACATACATTACACACACACACACACACACACACACACACACACACACACACACTGTACTGTACTTTTAACTGCTGTAAAGATCGGAAGCCACTTTATAGTTTCTTTTTTTATACTTTTAACTTTTTCTTTTAGTTCTTTCCTTTTTCCTTTTTTTCATTCTATTTTAGCTTGTATTAGTTCTTCTAATTGCTGTTACGAATTTCAATAAATGTGTGTGTGTATCTTGGCGCTAGCTATATATTAGCAATATAACAATAGCACTTAAGACTTATATACCACTCCATACTGCTTCACAGCCTTCTGATTTGTTTACAAAATCAGTATATTGCCCCAATAATCTGGGTACCTCAGAAGGATAGAACTCTGAGTCAACCTTGAACTGGTCAGGATCAAACTCCTGGCAGTGGGCAGAGTTAGCCTGCATTCTGCATTCTAATCACTGCATCACCATGACTCCTAACCTTCATTCATCCTGCACACTTCCATTAAATTTCCCATGTATTTATACCATCTACTCAAGACACTCCTGTTCTATTCCTTCTACTTCCCCCTTTATATGATTGCTCCTTACAATCCTTATCAACCGCTCTTCCTAGTACGATTTTCAGAAAAATTCTCATTAATATAAATGGGATCTTTTTTCCTAAATCCAACTGCAGGAATGTCAGGAATTGGGGGGCAGGAAAGAGACATAAGTATAGAAGGATGAGAATTACACTTTCCCTATCCAATTTTGATTTACTTTCTTCAAAATGCCCCATTGCAGCATTCTGAATTAAGAAAAAAAATCTCAATACAAATATATTCTTCAAGTTAACTGCTTGTGGGGGATGAAAGGGAAAAATCTGACAATCATAGTTTTCCCACATGTTCAGGAAATGTGTCATTCAGTCTACTTTGTTCTACAGGATTTCTGCAGCATTCAAATAAATAGTTTTGTTTTATATCTGTGTATGGAAAGTACAACTATGTGTCTTTATCTAGTTCAGTATAATTCTGCAGCGCACAAAAGTTAATGGCTCTAATGTATCAATATATTTTACTACTATTTTTTTATATATACCCATCTCAAAATAGCAAGTTGAATGTAAAATATTTTTTCTCTGTTTGAACTGATTAACCTTAACGATAGAATGTTCACCTTGAAAAGTATTGCTTGAAAACCTATGTAAAAAGTGTAAAAAGCAGGGTAAATAAAAAAACATAGCAAATGTATCTTAAATTACAGCCATAGTTTTCAATAGCCAGTAAAGCAGTACTACAGAAGTAGAAGACAAGGAAGGAGCACAGGAGACAAATTTCTTGGAAACATATGATCCAATGCTGCATTTCTGTACTGCTTAGGTCTGCCTTGCATGGAGGAGGAGACCACACTGCTTGTCAGCTGTGAATCAGGAGAGGACCTGTCCTGGAAGAATCAAGTGATCCAGCTACTGGATCCCCTTTGGGATTGTTGCATTTAAGGCTGGTTAGCGTGGATAGCAATGGAAGTTATCCCTTTGGTAAATGCCGCTTTGGAATAACATAAAAATGAGGGCTGTAAGCTTACTGCTGTGGTGTGGGTGTTTGTATAAAAAGCCTGAAGCTGGCCCTGGGAAATAACCAAGATCAGCAGAAACATGGTTGATTAAATCCAACCAGCTCAACTGGTATTAAGAGAAGGAACTCACTGGGAGTGATAGTATAAGCTTGGTTGATACTTTAAGGAATATACTCAATCTTTGGGGTGAGTTACAATGTATTGGATTTTTCTGATAGCCCCGATATGATTCTAATTTGAAAGATTCACCTTTTTTTTTAAGGTATCCTCTTTCAATACTTGGTTTCCCCTATTAAATAGCTATTCATTCAGCATTTCATTGGGGGGTGGGGAGTATATGTATTGTGTACCTATTTAATCCAGAGCAGCAATTACAGTAGTAATGAGGAACAGCATTCTTGGTGTTGACAAGCTAGCAATCTGTTACAGGGGAAAAGAGATTAAAAATGGAAGTGCTATTTCCCCCTTTTATCTTTCAGGCTTTGAGCCCAGTAAAGCCTTGATCTTTTGTAATAGCAGATGAGCTCAACATAAGTCAAAGACAAGGAAGCTAATTGGGTCTGTGTAACAGGAGAACGACTGATGGAAACAGATGAGCCAGTATGGATTCAGCTTATTCCAACTGATAGAAAAGCAAGGAAAATGGTATTGCTACAATCTACAAGAACAGCTGAAAGCCAATGGGTTTATACTGAGTGTGTGTACCTCAGTTTTGGAAGTAGGGATAGGTTGAGGATCCTGTTGCTGTATGCACTGCTTAATGAAATCTGTGACTGAGCTGCAATTGGAATCTCCCAGGTTCATAGTGTTAGATAACTCCATGATCTATTTTGTGGTTTGTTTCCTCTGATAACAGAAATTTCTAGCAATCATAACAATACTGAGCCTATCTGAATCAGTTACAGGCACTTCTGCACATAGCCAATTTGGTTCTTGATATGAAATTTCAAATGGAGAAGACGTCAAGTTTTTTGAAATGTACTCAATTAGGTTGAAGGGCTTAATCTTTGCTGGCCTTTTTATAAGCTCCTAAAACCTAGCCTTCTTAAATGGATTTTTAATTGTTTTTAGTAACTTCAGATTTAATTGTAGTTTTACGGTTTAACTGAAAAATGCTGAAAGAGCTTGGCAACAAATGTAGGGTAGTTTAGTAAATAATAGTAAAATAATCTGGTTCTGTCTTGTGATTAAGTATTTTTATTTGTATTATTTATTAAAATTTGACTGTTCCTGTTCATAAAACTGGCTGAAACGCAGAAATGCAGAAATGGTCTTCTTACCCTAACAGGGTTCTTTCTTCTCTGCAGTCCAAATGCATTCTTAAATTTGTTCTAGAGTTAACAGACCTCCTAAAATAAGGGTGAAATTTATACTGTTACTGGAAACATCCCGTATGGCTTTAAGCTACTGGATCTTTAGAATTCTAACTACACTATTTATGTCTGTACATAAACATTCAGTTTAATTGTTTACTAGTTAGGGGACTTCAGGGGTTCAGGTATAATGCCCTGAAATAAGGGACTTGTCCATTATGTGGGGAAACGATCTGGAAAGTGGTATCTGTTTCCCCTAAAACAACAGGTTTCTTCTGGGCATGGATCAGGTTTGAGTCCCAGGTGAGAGAAGAAAGGTTGATATGCTAGGAGAGAGTTGAGGAGGCTGGAAAATCGTTGGAAAGATTGGAAACATGAACATGTAATGAGTTAGATCGGTGGCTAAGTGGGGCAGGAGGGAAGCTACTAGGAAGACTGACCAGGTGGTCAAGATAGGCAGGGATAGCAGTAGAAGTGGTAGTTCCTACTCTTCCTTTTCCTGATCCATCATCTTTATCACCATAGCAAAGGTAAAGGTCACATCTCCTTTGAATCAGGCTCACTCCTGATGACTACATGAACACAATCATCCAGGTTCCTTAGCACTTACAGTAGGAAGTAAGTTTGCCCATCTCTTCTTTTAGCATGTTTTTCAATTTCCCTGGTAGTCTCCCACCTAGCTACTAAGTAGCTGCAGACCCACTAGCTTTCTAGCTTAGACAAGATCAACCAGACACTGCTAAGGGAAACGGGTGGACAACTGGACGTGTCACTGAAGTCAATAGGAGTTTAGGTCAACTGAAGGTCATTAAAGCCAACGCAAATCAAATGTACAGATTCCATACCAGGTTCTTTTTAAAGGGTTGGTCACTCTGAGAAATACTTGCAATGGAAGAACAGTCTAAAAATGAAGACAAAAAGCTTATGATACCACTCTAGAATGCTAACCTGTTGAATGATTTTGGAATCTTTCTGCAGGTTCTCTTTTGGTGGAACTTTCCCGAATAACTTCCAGCCAGGAGCACTATGGATGCCAGGCTTCAGTTCCTTTGTTCTTTTGGTAAAGAAGTTCCTGTAAAAAAAATAAAAAATCTAAATGTAGATATTTTCACTACATTAACAGACTGAAACAGAAAGCTGTCTCATCTAAAAGGGAGCATTATATAATTACTAATTTTACAGCAATTGGAAAAATCTTTCATTTAATTCCGACTAGAATGGAATGAAATAAACCTGTTTTCCCAGTCTCAATATTTAAAAGAACAAGGATTAAGTTAATGCAGAATATCACTGACATTAAAAATACGACTTTCAGATGCTACAGAGTACAACATCACTGAAATCAAGTAAAAGAAATACGGTACTTTAATATTCCAGTAAAAATGATTTCCCTTGATGTTTTATGTTTTGCAATATAAAATCCTAAATTACTTACAATATATAAAATATCAAATGTAGTTATAACAGTAAACAAAATTAACTTAGCCGTTTAGAGGAAATAACTTGTTTTTGTGTTATAATTACATTGTTGTATAACAATCAGTTATATACTTCTGATCCAGAGATCCATTCTTCCCGTTGAACATAGCATTATTTGTTTTCTTCTATGAAATCAATGTTTTGTTCTATCTTCAAGGAATAACATAAGGAAAAAGCTAGAAAGACGCACACATGCAACAAATGATATTTTGCACAGATTACCTACAAATATGATTTTTGTGTGTGTGACAAGGCAGAGCCGACTCCAAAAATTTGGTAATGTTTTACCAGTTTCAAATACACATGCATGACAAGAAACTAAACTGACACATGGGAGGAAAAACAAGGTTTAGAAGAAGCAGAAATCCTAATTTTGGGAAGTGTTTGGTACCTACAATATATTGCCATGTCGCCTTCGAAGTAACAAGAAACTTGACTTGCATAATCAATATGTGTAATTATTCAGATAAATTAGCTACATGGTTTATAGCAAGCATTGAAGTCATTTGTGAAAGTCACCATTCTTCTTTGTTGAATAGTGGTACTCTCCCTGTCCTATCCAGTTTTTGCTACTTCTAGGAAGAAATAACAATCTCTCTTGTCTTCTGTACTGCAGCATGAAGATTTAAAATGGAAGTTCTTTCAAATGTTGTTGAAGAGTCAGCAAAGATTTAACACACACACACACACACACACACACAGGCATTTTTGTGGATGAAATGCATACAGCTGAAAATTCAAATTTTGTATTGTCAATTGAACAAATATTAAAGCATAACAAGCAATACTACCAGACACACACAATTCCATGGAAACACACCATTTCATGGTATGGGTCTCCTCTGCGAAGGCAACACACAAATCCTAATACTTAGGCCATACATTATGGCACTGCAGGTGAACAAATGGCTTACAACCATTTGTTTAGTGCTTGTTCCAACGTTACAACAGTGCTGGAAAAAGTGACTTATGACCAGTCCTCATACTATGTTCCTGGGGTGATCACCATTTGTAACTTCCCAGCCAGTTTCTGACAAACATAAGCAATGGCAAAGCCAGTAGGTTGCAAATTAGTCACATGATGCCTCGTTTAATGACTTCACAGCTTAACAAGCAATTTTCTGATTCTAATTGTGATTGTAAATCAAGAACTATCTGTATATCTCTACAGGACAATCCAACTAAGAAATAATTCAACATTTGGAATATAGTTTAATAACACATTAAGGAATATTTATGTGCAGTTGTTTACAGATTAAAATATGAAAAAAACAAATGAATAAGTCATTGTAGAAATTCAGGCTGCCTTTTGGTCATTTATTAAGATTTCTTTTGGAAAAACAATAGCTTCCAAATATTTCCTATTGACAGTTAAAGAGTCTTCCTGTTTGTTTAGAATACTTCCCACTCTTCCTTGCAGAACTCTGCCAGTCCAGAAATATTCTCAGATATATTGCTATTTAGTTGAATCTATACTTCGGCTTGGCCATATAATATTTCCTGTGCTGCTGGCTGTCACACAATCCCAAAGCATAATAGAGCCACTCCTGTGCTTAGTGGTTGTCAGGGGCTCTTTTCTTGAAACTCCTGCTATACTCCTTTCCTCTGAATGTATCGCACATAGTTTCAGCCAGTTTCCCTCCACCACCCCTTTGATCTTAATCCAAAATGTCTCAGGCTACTCAAGGTTTTCTTTTGTATACAAATAATCCTTGCTTAATCCTCACCTACTCCCCACCCTACCATGCCTGGGAGGCCACAGCCACTTACAGGACTCAGCAGTGCATGTAAAGTTGCCATGGACTAGGTAGCCTAGGCCAGCTACTGCAGCCCCCACCGGTATATATAGAAAACCGACACAGGCTGGGAGGGCCAGGACAGCTATATGGCCTAGCAATGGACCATATTGCTCCACTTATCTTTGTATTTTTCCGCAACTGCTGACGGGCACACCCAATCAATGTGAGGCATGGCCTTCCTACAGAAGCTCCCTCATACCATTCTGCAAGCAAATGCCATTTTCACAATTGTTCAGAAGGCTCTGTGTACCAGTGACCCAGGGGTGTAATGCAGTCACCTCTCACCGGCTCGCGTGAGGTAGTAGCGCTGGTGGTGGGTGTCTCGGAGAGCTGTAGCAGCGGCTGCTTGAGCCCATCCTCACCTGGCCATCGTTTCAGCCCAGTTTTAATTGTCTGTGCATGTGCAGAAGGCTTTGAGCATGTGCAGACAGTGGTGCGTGCTTGCTTCACTTGCACGCACACTGTATGTGCACATTTTCAAGCTGGTAGGGAAAGTAAGTACATTTTTACCCCTGCAGTGGCCCTTATAGCAGCTTACCTGGACCTGCCGACCTGTGAAAACTTTCCACATGCTGGTGGGCCTGTAGTCTGCAAAGAGCCCCCTCTACCCCAGTGCCCACCCATGCTTTACTTAGCAGCCCATATGATTACTTAATGACCACATTGGGAGATTAAGATCATCGAGTGAAGCAGTCATGTGATGCCTTGCTTAACAACTACTTCATTCAATGATGGAAGATTCCATTTCAATTTTGGTTGTAAGTTGAGGACTTACATGTATTGTACAACTGGCTTTTGTTGTTGAGATCCAGAAAAAAAAAACCTGACAAGTCTTGCATGAAGATCAGGGTTATATAAGCAATCCTGTACTATAAGACTGCAGAAAACTGCTTTAGGGTCAGCTAAACTTTTCAGCAAATATCTGGAGTGACCAGGGATTCTGTTTTTGTCTGGAGTGATCTGGGGGTTCTGTTTTACAGATCTATCTAGTTTTGGAAACAGTTGTCACAGAGATTTTTCTTGGCCTTGAGGCTGATGTCCCAGTCAGTGAATAAGCTGAAGCTGAAGACAAGGTTGATATTTCAGCAAGGCAACAATCCAAAACACCCCTCAAAAGTGGCCGTGAAATCTTTCCAGGAACAAAAAAGACAAAAATCTTGGAATAGCCTTTGCATTACTCAGGCTTTGAATATTATTGAAAAGTCTGTGAGGAGATTTCAAACATGTAGTGTAGTCAAGGAAACCCAACACTATTTCTGAGTTAGAAGAGTTCTGCAAGGAACACTGTTGTGGGGAGATTGTGCTACTTTTTGTTCACTTAAAACATTCAAATCTATTGTCTGGGTAGAAATTCCTACACCTTCACATATCGTTGTAACTATTTCCAGCTCCTTGTTCCTGTGTTGAAGATTGGAGTAGATTTTTAAAGAAAAGGAAGTGCTGCATGGGGGACATGCATTCTACTTTCTTTGTACTTTACACAAGAATAGAACAGAATAGAATGGAATGGAATGGGAAAATACAGTTGGAAGGAACCTTAGAAGTCTTCTAGTCCAAGCCATTTCAGACAAATGGTTGTCCAATTTTTTTTATCAAAAACTTCCAGTGTTGAAGCATCCACATCACATAACTATTTTATATTTGCAGTTTGGAGTCTTTTCCCAAGTTCTTAATTCCTACCGGTTCAAACAAATTGCAAGTATGATGTCAAATGAATGTATACACTCCCTAAATACACTCCCTAATCTGCATAGGGAAGGGAGAAAAGCTGGTTGCCTGGACATTTTTATTGACACCTTATTTTCATTTTGTTTGGAGGGACTGCAGCCAGATGCATTCACATCTAAATGACAACCACATTTTTACAGTAACATGGCATCCAGAGAAACTGAGGATTGCCATTGCTTATGTTGCGTCCAGCAACTTTGGAAATATTAGATTGTGGTTTTTTTAATTCCACCTTTATTACTTTGTAAGTAACAGATGAATAATCAAAGGAGAAGATCCTAACAAAAGTGTGTATCAGAGGTGGTATTCAGCAGGTTCTGACCAGTTCTGGAGAACCGGTAGTGGAAATTTTGAGTAGTTTGGAGAACCAGTAAATACCA
>JANHFT010010620.1:2146-12513 GCA_032467955.1 Pseudoxenodon macrops | reverse complement strand
AACAAGTTTAAGTACGAAGGCAATTTTAAATTGGTTGATCTAGCAGTCTAATTGTGTAAGTTCAATTAGCCCGTCATAATTGCAAGCTGGTTGCCAAGTGCTTGAATTGTGATCATGTGACTGTGGGAATGCTGCAACTGGCTGCAATTTTGAGGACTGGCTGCAAGTCTCCTTGCTCAGTTACTGTCGTAACTTTGAACAGTTGCTGAATGAATGGTCATTAACCAAGGTCTAACTGTACAGGTAGTCCTCAACTTAAGACCACAATTGAGCCCAAAACTTCTGCTCTTAAGTGAGACTTTTGTTAAGTGAGTTTTGCTCCATTTTACAACTTTTCTTGCCACAGTTGTTAAGCAAATCACTGCAGTAACATGGTTGTTAAGTGAATCTTACTTTGCTTGTCAGATGGTTGCAAAAGGTGATCACATGATCCTGGGACACAGCAGCAGTCATAAATAAGAACCGGTTGCCAATCATCTGAATTTTTGTCAAATGCCCCATGGGGATGCTACAAAGGTTGTAACTATGAAAAACGGTCATAACTCACATTTTTCAGTGCCTTTGTAACTTTGAACAGTCACTAAACAAACTGTTTATTACAGTTTATCTTTTATTTGTAACTGTTTGATATTTTCCTTTGGAAGTTTTGTTTATATTTACCGGTAATTTAACAGAAAAACGAAGATTTCTTTTAAATAAATTATGTTTTAACCTTATGACCAGAATGAGAAGTACAAGATGTGATATTTTTTTTAAAGCTAGAGCAGCATATAAACCAGGGGAGGGAAAGCATTAACCTTTAAAGGTGTCAGGATCCAAGTTATGGGGTTGTTGAGCAATTTTAACTATTAATAAATATATATTCTACCATATTATTATACAAGCTCTCTAGGTGGTAAACATTAATATACCCACATTTACTGTCTGTAATATAGCTCATGTGGTTAAATTATATAGAAATGAGCACTATAATGCAGAATTTGCCATTTTAGAATCCATTTTTCAACTTAAATTTTAATGTCTTACGATTATTGAGGAAAGAGGTAAAAAGAAATTCTGAGTTGAAATTTGGGTCACTTAACTTTGGAAATAAAATCCCAATCCTACGAATAAAAATTTGAATTCTAATGACATGTAATGGGGTATAGAACAGGCTTTTACTCACAAAGCAAAACAGTTTTCTTCCATGTTCTACAGTTTTATATGACAGTGCTGCAACATACAGATTTTATTTCTTTGTAAGAGTTTGATCAATAGCATATTGCTCTCCCTTTTTTATAAGAATCTTTATTTTCTTTTTACTGTTTGGAAAGGCCTACAAAGATTTTTAAAAATGTGCAAAACATGGTATTCCCTGTGATACTCTGGAAGCTAAAGTTGGACTTTGAAGAAACAAGCTAGGAGATGTTTTGATGCTTTTGAACTTTGGTGTTGCAGAAGACTCCAGAGAACATTGTGAAGTCAAGAAAACAAATAAATGGAACATCAAGCAAATCTCCTTTAGGCACAAGTGACCTGGCTGAAATTATCCTACTTAGGATACCTTATGAAAAGACCTACTGGCAGTCCTTGACTTATGACCAGTTACTTAGCAACCATTCAAAGTTATGATGGATCCCCTCCTCATCAGTTCTGACAGCTGGGTCCTCTCCATGGTCACATGACCACATTTCAGGCATGCAGTACCCAATCTGCATTAGAGTGTGTGATCGCACAACTGCGATTTACGTTTTTGCCGAAAACAGGTTTACTTCTGGTTTTCAGTAAAACACACCTTAGTGAACAATGAATGGTATGGAGTGGAACGGAATAGAATAGAATAGCAGAATTGGAAGGCACCTTGGAAGTCTTCTAGTCCTACCCCTGCTCAGGCAGAAAACCCTATACCATTTCGGACAAATGGTTGTCCAATCTCTTCTTAAAAACTTCCAGTGTTGGGAGAATTCACAACTTCTGGAGGCAAGTTGTTCCACTGGAGAATTGTTCTAACTCAGGAAAATGAGTTCGCTTAAAGACTGCGGTGTTTGCCTCATGACTGCAATTCACTTAATGACTACAGCAATTCACTTAACAAGCACCAGGGGGAAAAGAGGTCATAAAATCGGGTTGATCATGCAATGACCTGCTTTATGGCTCTTTTATGATCTTAAGTCAAGGACTACTATATTGCTTGGAAAGTGGAAGGAAAATAAAGAGGACAATCAGCAGCAAGGTAAATACTGGTAGATTAAATTACATTAGTGATGAGCAGCATACCCATCGAAAGACCTGAAGGCCCAGGTTATGCACAGATCATCATGGATAAATCTATGTGATTGCTAAAAGTCAACAACAATTTGATGACATGTAATCTTCATCATCATCATCAAACAAAAAAAACAGGGACACAAGCATTATGAGCATCAGTATGTAACATTCTACAGTTCTACAATTTATCTATCAGTGAACTTTATTATATCTTTGACATATATCCAGAAAATCGGTTTACTTTTTTTCCACTTAATATCAAATTAGGAAATAGTAGCTAACTTACCGTAGATGAAAAGCATCTAAGCATTTTTGCTTTTCATCTAAGGTATAGCTGAGTACCTTATAGGTAGTCCTCAACTTAAAACCACAATTGAGCCCAAAATTTTGCTAAGCAAGCCAGTTGTTAAATGAGTTTTGCTCCATTTTACAATCTGTCTTGTCACAGTTGTTAAGTGGATCACTGCAGTTGTTAAGTTAGTAACACAGTTATTAAGGGAATCTGGTTTCCCCACTGACTCTGTTGGTCGGAAAACTGCAAAAGGTGATTATGACCTCAGGACACTGCAACTGTCATAAATACATGCCAGTTGCCAAGCTTCTGAATTTTGATCACATGACCACGGGGATGCTGCAACAATCCTAGGTGTAAAAAACAGTCATAGATAATTTGATTTGGTGCCACTGTAACAGTCACTAAATGAATGGTTTTAAGCCAATGGCTA
Organism: Pseudoxenodon macrops; assembly: GCA_032467955.1. Classification (NCBI taxonomy): domain Eukaryota; kingdom Metazoa; phylum Chordata; class Lepidosauria; order Squamata; family Pseudoxenodontidae; genus Pseudoxenodon; species Pseudoxenodon macrops. The sequence continues at coordinate 9,541 of JANHFT010010620.1, read as the reverse complement.
CCTGTATTCAATTAAATATGCATAAACTGAATATCTAACAGCAGTTTTGTAAACACTGTGGATTGAGACAAAGGTGAAACTGATACCTGTGAAAGTCATTCAGTACACTGATAAGTATTACCCACATAAATATGAAAAAGAAAAAATAATGAAATCACAACCAGAAAAACAAGTTTACAATCAAAGTGAAACATTCAGTTTCAGCTAAGTTACTAGGAGAACTTAAATTAAAATGACAGCTAACAGGTACTCTTTGCCTATATTTGTTCCAGTTTCAATTTGTGTTTATTAAAATATTATGATTTCTGAAACATCACAGCTGGAATAAAACATGCCACAGCACATTGCAACCCTGCAACATTCAAGTTTATCAACTTTTTAAGCAGGTTACTTATAGTCTTATCTCAATATAAACTTAAGAGGTGTGTCTTTATAGAATTTCTTCTCTATTCATTTTTAGATAAGTTTAAAGTAATTCCTAAAACACTTTTCTCTTATAGTACCAATAATGAAAGTACTGCATTGTATAAAACATCTGAAGGACTGAATTATATTACTGCATTGCATTAACTCAGAAATAAATTCTCCTTGGTAAATGACTTTTCAGTTTCAGCAGCATATTTTACAACTGCATATAAAACATGTAATAAAAAGGATAACAATCTATGAAATGTGTGTCTGGATATGTATATAAATTACATATTTGCAAATATAATATATATATATTTGTTTTCCTTTACTCATTGGTCATTTTTGCCCAAATTTTACATGCAGCTTACACTGAAGGGGTTACCTAGTCCGGTAACAAAATGTCAGCAAGCAAACAACCAAGCTCAAAAAGCATCTAGGACTCCATAATTCGGACACTGCTACATCAAATACATTACTTCTAATGGGTATTTATATAGCAGAGTATTATAAGTACTTAAATACAATTTCAATTTTCAGACACAGTGTTACTGTGAAATGATTAACATTCTAACCCTTTATTAATGCTGCTCAGAGATACAAACTTCAAAATAAATTCTAGAATGTAGCCTTAGCAGAAATTAAGCATTTGCTGGTCAATATAAAATTGACATTTCATATTACTACCAGATACAGCAACAAGTAACAACTAACACAGGAAGACTACAGATTTAATGTATAATTAATTGTATGAAAGAAAAGTGATAAACCAAGCAAATATGTCAAGATGGGACTTTATCAGTTGTCAGAATGAACAGTGGGATCAGATTAGATCCTCAGGATGCACTGTCAGCAAAGTCCATAGGTTACATGCCCTTTTAACAATATTGTGGGGGGCAATTTGACATACCTTCTGAATTTCCTAAATGACTCTAGAAGGGATGCAGAACCAATTTTCCTCTCAGGAGGTATTATACCAGATACCACTGGTGGTGGTGTTTTTTTTACTTGCAGCTTGTCAAAGTAAAAAGTGATGAACTGAGGCAATTATCACAGAATCATAAAATTGGAAAGGATTCCTTACACTCTTAAATCAAACTATGTTCACAGTGCAGGAACCCAAATGTAAGCATCCAACAGATGGCTGCTTGAAACATTCATTTCTACCATCTTAATTTTTAAGTCTAACTTCACATGCAACCAAAATCTATGTTAGCCTCTATCCTTCTCTCTGAAGCAATAGAAACCCGGACTTGGCTTTTGTGATCTCCCTTCAGATACTTGGAAAATGCTTGCTGACAGTTCCCTACCAGTTCTCTTTTCCCAAAAGCTATACATTTATTCTTTATCTCGTCATAGAATTTAGTTTCCAGTGCCTTCATCATCCGTACTGCCTACCCCACCCCACATTTTGCACCTGTGCCAATTGCCTGAACTTTTTTTAAATGTCGTATTTGGAACTGGACATGTTCTATCTGGTCCCTGATTAATGAAAAAGAAAATGGACCTATTTACTTCATGTGATTGAAACGTTATACATCTACTGAGGCAATTCAAATTTGCATTTTGCCTTTTTAAAAGCCAAGTCATACTACTGACTCATATTTGATCAATGATCAAACACAATTTCAAAATACTTTTCATCTGAATGTAGGGGACACAATAAGTAATTCAGGATTTAGTCTCTGCTGTCATAGTATGAAGCTCACAAGACAAGACACAGAGCCAGGATGGTGCCATGGGTAAATGACCCATAGTCTACGCCATCTTCATCCTTGGGTGACTTTTGGCCATTCATTCTCTCTCAGCCTAATCTACTTTACAAAGTTGCTGTAGGGTAAATGAGAAAGACGGCTGAAAATGAAACTTGAATGCAGAAACAAGAGTTTCTGCTCAAGAAATACAAACAGCTTTCACATGATTATCGCAATCTTAAAAATTTAGGAACTCAACTTTTACAGATATTATAATTAAATAATTGTATTACTCTAGTCATCATTATTTGTTGATGTTTAGGAAATACAGTTAGAAAACCCCCAGAAGATTTTGAAATGGTGAAAAAAATTGGATGTTAGAAAAAGCAGCGGTATAATTCTATAGTCTCTTATATCACTCAGGATAAATGACACATTTCTGTAAATAGGATTAATACTATTGATACATTTTCTAGATTAAGGTATATTATGAGGTAGTGAGCATTTCAGATGGAGAAGTGTTTCTAGATAATTGTTAAAAGGAGCAACTGGCAACAAATCAGCTATTCATGAATACAGAGACATGAAATACTTCCTCAATACAAGAATCACAATTCCGGCAAGTATTGTAAATTACATCAGATGTTTCAGCAGGATATTTTGCAAAATATCAGTTGACTACTTCAAAAGGATCTGTCATTTCCCTTTCTCCTCTCCTCTTCCCACCTTCACCAGGCAAAAGTTGAAGAAATAGATGATTTTAAATTTATTAGGTATGCTAAAGCATATATCAACAACATAGTGGAAAAACCTAAAACACCCTACCATCCTACTACCTTTTAGCACAAAAAGGCCAGTCAGCATTAAAGTTCCTCCTCTAAATAACTGCAGTAATCCAGAAGCCATTGCACTGCACTGTGTCAGAGGGAGAGAAGGAAAGCAGGGCCACCATCTATATTCTTCAAAAAAATTAATTTCTTCTTTGATTCTCCCACACTAGTAACCTAAGAGCCTCTCCAGTGAGCTATTACAGGTGAGATTAGAATCCCTGTAACATTAAGAACTGACGCTATAATGATCTTGTTTTCTTTTGCAAGCCCCATCTTGTTTTTCTTTTGTATCATAACTTTATAGTAATAATTTATTTAACTTGACTCTGATTCTCAATAACTCTGGCTGGTTCATAATTACAACATTACAATAAAATCAACAAAACATGATGATAACAAATGGCAAGCAGAATGAAGAGTTTTACTTTCCCTCCCTGAAGGTGTGGATGAAAAGCCAGGTCTTCGTGACTTATAGATTGTAAACATCAAGGTAGAAACTCAAAAACTACCTATTTTTACTGTTTTTTTCCCCATAAGCCTGGGAGCATAAATTTATATACCGTATTTGTTAAATTTATTTGTTCCCTGTTTTGCTATAGGGCTATTCTACATAGCTAACATAACAAATATAACATAAATGGCTTCAATGTACAGAACGTTGAATACTGTATCAGTGTGTGATAGGATAAAATCCCTTAGGAAAAATAATTTAAAGTGGCTAAGTTTTACTCCACCATTTCCAATACTCATTAAGTATTCCAGCATTATTGAAGCTAAGAACAAATAAGAATGCATTGGTCCTTCATAAAATTGAAAACACAGCTGAATAATGATGTAAGGTTTCATTCTTGAAAACTGCTCAATTTGGAGTATGTCATGCTAAAGAACAATGTAACACTGCAACACAAACCTATAGTATAATTATTTTTCTTTCCTAGTAGCCTAACCATTGTAAAGCCTTTAATTAATTAATTAAGTAAAGAATATGAAAATAATATTTTGTAGTACAGTGAAACATGCAAGAGGAGAATGATTAGAAACAATGTTATAAAAAGTAGGTCTCATTCTAACAGATATTCTAATGTGCTTATGCACATACTTCAGAGGCCTCAGAAGCTAATGATTTATCAAGGTATGTTCTTTCACATGTCACAAAAAACAGCTCCCTGCTTCAAAAAGGATGTATCACTGAGAGATAGTAGATGCTTCTGATTAAAAGGTCTGCCAACATTTCCTGGTATAGGCTTCTAAGGAAATGTAGAGGTCAAATTCCCTAAATTCAATATTAGCACCTTTTGCTTTCAAAAGTAACCAAACGTGTAGCAATGCAAGATGCAGCTATTTGTAACAAGACATCTGATACAAAACATTACTCCCATTCTCTATCAATATCGCATTTGGTGCAGAAATAGAAAAATGCTATCCAAAGCATCAACTACGATTGCACCTCGTTTGCAGGTAGAAATCTCTTGGGAGTGAAACAGAGTTAAAATATTTTTTTAAATATACCCTACGTTAAGCATTAAAATGAAGCAATGAATGCATTAGAGTTGAGCGTGCTTTAAGTGAATGACACGCTCAATAAAAGTTAAAGACACCTCTCTGAAGGTTACAGGCATCCCATACGTGTAATTTTCTTTGCCTTCACAACTGGTTCATCAGTAATGAAGGGGCCGGCCTTAAGACATCCCTAAACATCACCTGCTAAGATTTTTTTTTTGGGGTCTTCCTTTCACAAGGAATTTCTTAGCCTCAGGTCTTTTAAGCAGGCCACCCCCTTTATTCCAGATCTATATCCTTTGCAATAGGTCAAGATACCCAGAAAGCAATACCTGCTTGGGAGAGAGGTGGGGAGAGTGCAAATAAGCAACCTCACACCATCCATAATTCAGAGCCTTATTCAGCTCTTGCAGAGCCCAAGGCTTTGAAGTGAAGTGAAGACACTCCTTCCACTGGCAAAGCCTATCTAAGGAGGGGAAGGGAGGCCACCAGGAATGGGGGCGGCTGGGAAGACCGATGGCTACTTGAGGATGTGACGACGGAGAAGCCCAGAATCGCGCAGGATCCAATCTGAGTCGGTCACCGGGGATCAGGGGGTTTGGTTTCCCCCAGATCGGATCCTGCACCACCGTCCCGGGACTCGGTATAGTCCACATTCGCCTTCCTTGGGGCCAGCCCGGAATTGCACAACTCGGGTCTGCGGCAACCGCGCGCACCGTACCTTCCCTTCTCTGCCTCGCGCAAGGGAGGGGCCCGATGAGTCATTTTTATTTTATTTTTATTTTATTATTATTTTAATTTATTTTTTACCTCGTGAAAAATTCCGCAAAACTGGACCCGCCGATCCCACTCAACCGTTTGGCCCGATCCCCTTGTTCCGAGCCGGGTCCCGTTGCGTGAACGCCGCCGCCGCCGCCGGCGGAAGGGTCGTCCGGAGGCTCCGGGGGCGGCAAGTGGTCTGGAGCGCTGCGGCGACGGTTCACCTCGAAGGTGTTTCGGGAGTTGAGGCTGATGTCCATGAAGGCCAAGGCCGGCAGGCAAGGGAGAGCCCTCGCGGGGGAAGACAGGCTGCCCTCCGCCTCCTCCGGGGTCCCCGAGGAGCTGGAGGAGGAGGAGGAGGAGGAGGAAGAAGAGGAGGCCGAGGCGGAGGAGGTGGGCGAAGGAAGCGGGGCCGAAGCCACGGCAGCCCCCGCCAGGTTGCTCCCGCTCGGCGGCTCAGCCCCGGCCACCACGCCGCTCAGGAACAAGGCGCAGCCGCCGTTGTGGAGCTGCTGCTGCTGCTGCTGCTGCTTCTCCTCGCCTCGCTGCGGAGCCGGCGGCGCCTCGGAGGCCGGCGGCGAGAGGAGCAGAAATCCGGCGTCCCCGTTGGTCATCCTCCCTCCGCCGCAGGCGTCCCCGTTGGGCGGCCTCTTGCCGGCCAGGTAGCGATGCAGTCGGTCTCGGGAGCCCTCTCGGCTCCCATCCCGCTCGCCGTCCGCTTCCGCGTCCTCCCCGTCCGCCTCCTCCTCCTCCTCCTCCTCCGCCTCCTTGTCCCGGCCCGAGGCAAGCAAAGCTGCGCCGCCCTGAGCTCCGGCATCCTCCGGCCCCACCATTTGCCGTCGCGGAATTCCAGGGGAGCCAGCGGCCCGGCCGAGAGCAAGAGGACGCGGGGAGGAGAACAGGCTGCTCACGACGGCGGCGCAGCGGGGCCCACCGGAGGGGAGAGGGCGGCGCGGCTGCCGCTGCTGTTGCTGCCGCCGCCGAGCCCGCGCGTCTCCGCTCAACGCGTACAGTTCCGTAGATGGTCGTGGCGGCGGGAGCGGCCTAAAGGGGCCCGGCTCGCGCAGGCGCATCCGTCCCCCTCAGCGGTCCCAGGGGCGGCCGACCATAGAGACGATTTCGTTGGTGCGGAAATGCAGCTTGTAAACATCCGGTGCGGTCTGGGGCCGCCCCGAGTAAGATTGACGGAAGCCTTTGGCTTACCGTATATTCTCTAAAAGCGCCGCCTACGAAACGGAGTTCTACGCAGGCGTTACGGCGGCTGGAAGAGCGCGTCTCCTTTCTCTTGTTTGGAAGAAGCGTTTGGGGGGCGTCTTGTTTTGAGACATCATCTCTTTTTACATCTTTCCCATGCTGAACTGGGGGATTTTGGGAGTTGAAGTCCACAAATTCTGAAGTTGTCAAGTTTGAAAACACTGAACGCTGTCCGATGTACTTTCGACTTAAGTTTCTGTGTGCACTCCTCAGATTAAGCTTCATTAAACATGACATTATCTTGTGAATAGGCATGCATAAAACTCTTAAGTTAGAGTCAATTGAAAGGTTGCATACAAGAACATGATTCCTACCGCCTGACAAAACATGATTTTATTTTGAGCCAGAGATGCACACCTTTTGTTGAACTTTTTTCACTTATGATTTGAAAAGGCCACCAGCAAATATACAGACTAGGCTTAGATATAATTTAGATTTAGTATGATATATGTCTCCAGCCCATTGATACTCACATTTCTTCCAACAAATAAAAAGGACTCAGACTTCGTCTATATCCAGGTAAATGCTAATATGCACTAGGTATCATGGATCTACACTACCGTACTACATACTCACGGGCAAATGGCATTTCAGTATTTCTCACATTTAAACAACACAATCTGCTAAATAATTTTTTAAATGTCAAAACTGGACGAGAAAAAAAAACCTGATTAACCTTTTCCCTGATATTCCAATTTTCTAATTGCAAGGATTAAAAAACACCCTATAAAAGAATGAAAAATAATAAAAAGGAAAAAAGAAAGAAAAATAATAACCTCCCACCCTAACAACAACACACATATATTTATATATATATATATTTATATATTTAGTGGCAGGCCTTTGCTTAACAACCATTGCTTCTCTGACTGAAGGGTGTCTTTCCTGCCGCCTTGAAAGAGGCGGTGGTGAGGCCCCTACTCAAGAAGCCCTCCCTGGATCCGGCTGTT
>JANHFT010010615.1:0-18774 GCA_032467955.1 Pseudoxenodon macrops | reverse complement strand
GGGCAGGCTTTTGTATTAAGACTCAGTCCAATCGGAAAGCAGGACTAAGTGTACCCATGGCTGGAGGCTACCTCAACCCTACGAGAAGGAGCGTATCAGGTAGGACCAACGCCCCGTCACGCACTAGCCACGCCCACGTGTGGTTTAGCAAGGGGGAGAAATCCTGATACATCACGTGATGTTGCGAGTTTGACACCCCTGTGTTAGACCATCACTTCGAAGTAAATACAGCAATTACAAATATCCAGAATTAGAATATATACTTGCTGGGCAAAGGGCAGGATATACAAGTAGTTTTGAGAACCTTTAGCACATATGAAATGAAATCACTGAACTGAACAGTTCTGTGTTTACTTTTCTAAACTATTACCTCTAAACCCAAGTTTCCCATAGGCACGATTCTTGGTTTGCAATGATACAGCATTGTTTCATACATGAATACAATTTGTTTCATACATTTCTTGCCTGGGAATTTTGAAATTCTTTAAGACTTGCTTTATGAGGGTTTGAGTTTTCCTAAAATCACAATATCTGATCTCACTTGTTTTATTATTAAGCATTATTTTATTGGAAGATATTTAATTAATATGCATACCACCTAGGTAATGAAATTTCAGCAAAAAAAAAGGACCAAGTTCAGAGAGCACTAGGCATCCCGTAGTTAAACCCTGAGCTACAAATGTTCCCTTCTATTGAGAGGGAGTCCTTTCTGCCAACAGGATGTGTTCATTTATTTCCAATGATTTTGTGTCAAGTTTAAAAGCAGCTCCAAATCTTTGTGATTCCACAATACTGCTACTTGTTTTACAGTATTTATTAACACTGCACTGGAAAGCTGAGCTTATTTATTTCAGTCTCAATTAAGATGTATTTGAAATCATAGTAAAAGTAATCCTTCCTTTGAAATGTTACAGTTTTCTTTATCTTCTGGATGATGTCTTGCCCCATTTATCAGAACTCATATCTCACCCTGCTGCCAGATTGCTAAATTTTAGGATTTTCAAAGGGAAGGAGACTCCAGTTCTTTTTCATTTTCTTTTCATAGGAACCACTGGGACTGTTCAGAAGGGGTGCATTAGACTAATGTACCTAGAATTATTGGGTTAGAAGGAATCTTGGAGGCCTTCTAGTCTCTAAACAGGGCAGGTATTCTCTGAGCATCACAAACAAATGGTCATCTGATCTTCATTTGAAAACCTCCAGTGATGAAGCCCCCACAGTTCCAGGAGGCAGGCTGTTCCACGGATTAATAGCTATTTTGAAGAAATTTCTTCTTATTTTGAGTGTGGATCTCCCTTTTATCTTACTCTGGAAGCTATGGAATATAAACAGAAATCCTGTTCTCTGTGGCAGCCTTTCATATATTTGAAGACAGGTATTTTATCTCCCCTTAGTCTTCTCTTCTTTAGACTATACAAAGCCAATTCCTTTGACTGTTCTTTATTATCTCCAAGCCCCTCTTAATCTTTATTCTGTTCTCTACACGTTTTCTGGTTCTTCAATAACATAAGAAAGTTAACTTGACACAGTATCCAGATGTGGACTGACCAATACAACATAGAGGATGCTAAGATCCTTCTTACAAGTACAGATAGTCCTTGAATTATGACCCCAAATTTCCATTGGTAAGCCCAAAATTTCTGTTGCTTATTAAGACAGTTGTTAAGTATGTTTTAACCCACTTTATGACCTTTCTTGCCATAGCTGTTAAGTGAATCGCTGCAGTTGTTAAGTCAGTAACATTAAGTTTCACTGTTAAGTGAAACCGCCTTCCCCATTGACTTTGTTTGTCAGAAGGTCACAAAAGGCAATCACATGACTCCAGGACATAAATACATGCTACTTGCCAAGTAATTTTGATCGCTTGACCATGATCTTGCTGCAACAGTCATGTGAAATTGGTCGTGTCACCCCCCCCCCGTGCCATTTTAACTTTGAACCTAAATGAATAGTTGTAAGTCAAAAAGTACCAGTACTACTGCTGAGCCATGTCCCACCTACCTTATATGCATCCTCTTTTTTCTGTATTCTGTTAGATAAAGCCCCAATGTTTAATTTTACCAAGTTCTTTCTTCACTTTGAGCCTGCCTTCTGATATGTTAGCAATCTGCCCACCCTCCGAGCTTGTAGTGTGCAAATTTGAGTCTATAATAATGATGATGAGTATCTGCAGTTTTAGATTCACAGTTTAAGACCGGTGAAAGCTTAATAATTCAACTTCTAAGCAAGAATCTAAGAATTATTTATGTTACACCTATTATTTATTACTATTTTAAATTTATTAGCTGCTCAAGTCAGTGTACAAAACTAGAAAAAAAAAACCAGCTAAAAACATTAAATCAAACATAGATCACAAAATAAAATCAGCCCCAAGCCTGGAACCAAAGCCAAATTTTCAAAGTTCTCAAAACTTTTCGAATCTTTACTCTTGCAGTGCAGGTTGGGGCTGCAACATCGAAGGCATGCTTCCTAGGTCCTATAAGATGGTAGTGTTTAACAGAGGGGATTTGGAGTGCACCCAATCTGCTGGAATGTACAGCAGAGTGCAGAAACAGTTGGAAACAAGCAATCTCTCTGTGATTCATGCCTTATGCCATACAGGCTTCATAGCTAATAACCAGCACTCAGAAGCCAACTGGTAACCACAGAAGCTTGGCTTGTTCACCCTGCTGAATTTTGAACCAGCTGCAGCTTCCAGGTGATCTTAAAGGACAACCTTGTGTAGAGCCCATTGCAATCATTCAATTGTGAGGTGCTATGGCAAGAGTGACTATTTAAAGATTCTCCTGATCATGAAACTGGCATACAGGATGAACCTATGCAAAAACCTCTCTGGCCACTGTTGCTATTTGCTCTTTAAACAATAGCTGCGATCCAGAAGTTTTGTACCAGTCTTGTCTGGGGAAGTGCAACCCCATCCAAGACCAGAGATAGTATCATCACCAACCCAGGGCTCCAAAAAGCCACAGCCACTCCATCTTTTTGGGATTGAGCAGAAGACTGTTCTTCCTCATACTGGGCCTCCAAATACTGGGTCAATACATTGACAGTTTCATCTATACTGCTTGAATTAGAGATCCAAAATTAGGTAAATTTCTTGTAGATTTTTGCTACATATATTCTGATCATGTACTTTTGAGTAATTATCCTTATGCAACATTAGGAAGTGTTGAAGTTTAGTGTTTATTCTAAACCTACTTGCTGGCTGGATTAGTTACAAAAAGCTTTCATTTATTTTGGTAGAAATTATATGGTGTCTCTCCCAGTGCCAAGATTCTATGACCCAGTAAAGATGAAGCTCAAGCTAAAAAAGAGCTAAGAAGCGAGGCTGCCTTATAAGGAGAATGAAAAAACACAGATGTTTATGTAACATTTGTGTTTATATCAAAGGACATTATAGAAGTTTTTCTCCCCTTTTTAGAACATCTGAGTGCAATGTCTGCAGCATTAAAGCTATGCAGTGAAGAGAGACTAAATGGTGAAAAGAAAGGTTAATTTTTCTGGCATTTAGTAAATTACAGTTAGCAGAAGAAGTATTTTTTAAGCCCTGGAAGAGCTGGGTGTTGCAGTGGATCCGAAAAATGCTTGACTGCCTTAGAGTATAAAATTCCTTCACTTTATTTTTTTGCCCAAATTTGTATGACACTTCATTGAATGAATCTTATCATAAGACTAAACAAAATAAATCTATCAACCCATATAGGCAACAACAAGAATAGCATTCTTGATTATTTACTGATTCACTGATGGCAACAGTCCTATCATTTTGCCTTACCAAGGACTTTCTGGAAAAACCCTCCTTTTGCTGCTTTTTAAAAATGACAAAAAGAAGAGTCCAATCTAATCTAAGTGGAGGGGTACAAGCTTTTCAAAATCTAGGGGACTTTGACCATGAAGACTTGCTTGCAGACCTGGGTCCTTTGACCTCTTAGAGGACAAATCCACGGCACCTTCTCTTGGCAGGCTGTACTGGGTGAACAGATTTTGCCTTAAGCAGGAAGTATGAAGCTATTGAGGCTCAAAGACATGAGGGACTTTGCAGGCAATAAGTAGCTCCTTGAATTGAACCCAAAAGCTCTTCAGTAGCCAACACTGAGGCTATTCAATTAGCAGTTGGGTGGCTGCATTTTATACCAGCTGGAGCTTCCAAATCACCTTAAAGGATAACCTCATGTAGAGCAAATCCACACACAAGCTGATAAAGATATACGGTATGTCAGGTTCTTGGCAATTCATTCAGTCGAAATTAATTCTTCAAGAATCTTATACAGATTTCTGAGAGACAGATTACAAAAATTTCAGCAAGTGAATTATTTGCAATTTAGAATACATTTATTCCCCCCCCCCAAAAAAAAATGAGTTAAATTCCTGAATCTGTATCATTCAGGAAAGAATGGTAAATTGTGATATCTAGAAAAAATAGCTGACTGGTTTTTGTTCTTATTCCAATTGTGCAAATAGTTGCTGGTGTATGTTGAGGTATATAGTTGCGGCGGACAAATTGGAAGTTTGGGCTGGCATTTTTAAAACATGAAAATGGATGAATTGTGTGACCTTGATGGGGCTATTATCTTCTGTCCATTAAATTAGCAAGTACATGCAATTGCTTCAGTATGATTTATAAATGGATTTACCTCTGGGTCTGACTTCTATCAGCTGATTGGGAAGATTACTTAACAAATCCTATAATCCTGTTCTGGGTGACGTTCAGTGTATTTGAATGGATGATGTAATTGCGAAGGCATATAGCTAGTCCTCGGCTTACAACCACAATAGGGACTGTGAAATTTGTTGTTAAATGGTTTGATCATTAAGTGAGTGACAGTCTTTTTTTTTTTGCTGTGGTCATTAAGCAAAACATGAGGTCTCCATTTGCAACTCCCCTTTGTCTGCCTGCAGTTGGCAAAGGGTGATCATGAAACCCCAGGATGCTGCAATACATTCCTGTTGTCAGATGCCCAAGTCATCATCCTGTGACTGTGGGGATGTTGCCAGTCATAAGTGTGATCATAAGTCACTTTTGTCAGTGCTGTTGTAATTTTGAATGGTTCCCAGATGAATGGTCATAGGTTTAGGACTACCTTTAGATAAAAATGAATGAATCCTATGACCCATTGGGGCATTCTTTGAGAGAAAGGTAATACAGTCTGATGTGGCTAGTATGAGCATTAAATTTTAGCAGACTATCTTTTTGTTTTACCCCAGTGCTGGGTTGATCCGTGATTATCTAAGGAGAATATATATCATAAATAGCAAAATAATTGTAGTGGCAAAGGAACTTTAATAATTAGTCAATATTTACTTAAACAGATGCCCACCAGTGGGGAAAAAAGCAGTGGGAGTGGGAGCAACTTCCAACTTTCTGCCAGTTTCCACATTCACTTTGCTTGTAAGAAGTTGACGGAGGGCCAAAAATCATGGTCATATAATCACAGGGACTCTGCAACAACCACAACTGTGCAAATAAAACGGCTCTGATGATCATGGAAATTTCAATTACACATATGTAAATAGATCCTGTATTTTGTACGCATTCTTCTAAGTTATTGGGTTTGAGTTACCTTGATTCAAAAATTGTTGCGGCATTTGGGCTAACCTGAGGGTACAGACAGACACACAGATAAAGACAATGAGAAATTCAGTAGTATATTAGATAACTTGTGATCTGTTGGGTCACCCTCTCAAGAGTTATTTCCTTACCTAAACAGAGAAACGGAATAACTTAACAGGTGAACAAAAAAGCAGTGGGAGCAGGAGCAACTTCCAATGGACTGATGACTTTTGCATTGACTTTGCTGTTGGCAGGGAACACTAGAAAGCACAATTGCATGACTGTGGCAGTGCTGCAGCAGCCACAACTTTGTGAATACAACTAGTATGAAGAGCCTTGAAAATTAAATTACATGATAGTAATGGGTACTGAATTTTGAACTTAAATTCTTTTAAGTCCATGGATTGGACTTAAACCTTGATTCCAACATTTTGGAGGTAATTGAAGGTTACAAACAGATAAACAGATATGAAGGTTGTAGCAGTACCTAGGTAATCCATGATTCATTGCTACCACTTTCTCCCTGGCTCTCACCATACTACCCTCACACTGTTTAATGCCCCTCCTGCTATCTGCACTGTATCCCTGTGCAGCCTCCCCACCCATGTGGTACCTCTTGCACATACCTGTGAACCCTCCCCGACTCTCAGTGTGCCTGTCGTGTAACACTGTGCACTTTTGCCACAATCCTTCACACCCTCATGCACCCACTCTCCATGCACCCTTTGCAATCCACACCTTTCTACTATGCCCTCTTGCCCCGATGTACCCCTCATGCTCTGTGAATCTTTCCTGACCCACACAATTTGTCTTGTGCAGCCCCTCGCATCCTCAAATACCCTCTCTGACATGCATGGTGTCTCCCACACACTCCTTCACTCCCTCTCTCAACAGGCAGCAGGCACTTATAATATAAAGCTCATAGTAATGGGATTAAAAATCTGGAAACCAGCCATTTCAAAACCAAAATTTAACAACGAATAGGATAATAAAATCGTGCCTGCCCATCCATAAAAGTCAATGAAAATCATAGAGGTCATTCACACAATGTCCAGTTAAATAATACAGATTGTCTTGCAAAATACCAGTAAAAAGGCATAGCACTGGAGTGTGTTCCAAAGTAGATGGGCCACTACAGAAAATGGCTAGCTTCAGGTCTACATTTCCCTGATTTGACCTAGGGAGAAGAACACAAGACTTTCTCCATACATGCATATGGGCTGGGCAGATTCCACTTACCCAAGATTCGATTGTCAGGTGTGCAGGAGTTTTATATTGAAGGCACTTTGTGCAAATGACATAGGCTGTTTTCCAAACTGAGTTTCACCAGATATTCTGAATTAAAACTCAACGATAGGCAGCAATTTGTCACAGAGAATGGGAATGCAGGTGTAAAATATTTTGAAGAACCCATGTTGGGGATACTGTCCTCGTTCTTGATACTGCTGCCTTATTTTGTTCAGTGCCTTATTCAATATTTATCTTGAAATATTTCCATTGAAAACAATGGATGAAATAATTTACAAACATCTTAATTTCTCCAGTCATTGGTTTATATGTTCAACATTGTTAATTATAACTTTCCTAACCCCGAGTGGCAGCATTAAATTCTTTGGGCTACATATATAAAATACAGCCACGATGTACCATAGGACTCAGCTTTTCAAGCATTTGTTTCATGTGGCTGCATCATTTATAAATATCCATTGAAGTAACAAAGGTTATAGCTTGTGGTCACGCTGCCTTATTCTTTGTGGTTATTTTGGCTTGCTCTTTGTAGTGTATCTCTCGGGTATTAACCACAACTAGGTGGAGCTGTTTTATGTTACATAGAAGTTAAACTCTTAAGCCTCTCAAGTATGTGATGTTTTTTGGCCAACCTTTTAGTGTCATATTCACCCTTGGAGTGTTTGTGTACCCTTAATATGAACCTTAGCCAAGGGCACTGAGCCAGAATTGATATACACACGTATGCTTTTTACGCTGGTGAATGAAAAGAAGAAGAAAAATAATAACCTTATCTGAGAGTACTTGGAGATATTTTTATTTATATCATACATTTCTTAGCAACATTTCAAGTGTTCATCTTCCCAAGTCAATTTTAAAAATGTTCATCAGGGCAGTGTAAAACAGAAAAGAACATCCTGAGAATTAAAATCACACAATTGAAACCACAATACATGTAGTCCTCAACTTACAATCATTTATTTAATGACTGTTTGAAGTTACAACTCACATTGGGGGGAAAAAAGACTTATGGCCAGTTTTCATACTTAATGACCTTTGCAGCATCCCCATGGCCTTGTGATCAAAACTTGGGCACTTGTCAACTGGCATGTGTTATGACAGTTACACTGTTCATGTGATCACCATTTGTAACCTTCCCAGCTGCCTTCTGACAAGCTAGATTCGTTTAATGACCGCATTATCCACTTAACAACTGCAGTGATTGTGGTAAAAAGGTTATAAAATGGGGCAAAACTCTGTTGCTCAATCATGGTCCTTAAATCAAGGGATATTAGATGATTGCCACCTGTGAGAAAATTCCACAGCTACTTCAGCAACAGTAAGGCTTCCAAAAGGATTTCAACAGATGCACAGGTTCCTGAGGGTGATCCTTCAGTTAACCTAAAACTAAGTCATTTTGGATAGTGCAATGGGTAGCATATAAATTAAATAAATAAAAGTTGTGTACAGTGGAACCTCAGTTCCCGAACGCCCCAGTCCGTGACCAAATTGGTTCCCAAACAAAAAATCTGGTAAAAATGTACCTCTGTTCACGACCATATCTTTGGTTCCCGATCAAACCCTGCCGCAGCGATTTCTCCTTCGGCACCCTTTTTGGGGTTTCTTTTGTGTCTGCGCCTGCGCAGTAAGTCGTGCTTCCGTTCACGACCAAATCAGGTGCCGATCGGGATCCAGGAACGGATTGTGGGCGTGAACGGAAGTTCCACTATATAGCTTTTTAATGTATATCTTTTACAGTGCTCTCAGCCAAGCAAACCCACAGCTATTTACAATAACACCAAATATTTAATTATACTGTCCCCCCAGAACATATATCTAATATCTTCAACCCATAAAACATTCTAACCATGTCACACAAAACAATAATCTGACATTGAGTTTGCAGTTGAAGTGCATACTGGAATTTGACAGCAACATTAAAAAGAGCTAAAAAGCAAACAAATGAAAATACAATTTCTTGGTGTTTTTTTTTTTAATGTCACAGAACAAGGCAAAGCGGGTTATTTAGGGAAGGGCTTCCATTATAATGTAGTCACCAACTAAAAAGGTCCCAATCAGTTCAAAACAAGCTTCCCTTTAGAGAAGCATTTACAATGGGCTAAAATGCATTTTAGCTTTTGTGCTATTTCCTATGGAGGAAGAAATGTAGATTCAAACTTCTTAGGGACTTAGCTGTAAAAAAGAAGTTAACACAGGCAGAGCATGTGTTTGAGCATGTGTAGACATGTCAAGAAGAGTTTAGTTACCACATTTTGGAACTACGGTACTGCAATTTTTGAATCTCTTTCAAAGGCATCATATGCACAGAATATTACAAAATAAAAGTAGCAAGTAACTAGCACATGGATCCGAGTAGTTGAATTGGTCTTCTCTAGGAAATTATGTACCCAATAAACAAGTAGAGCTAGAAAAGGGTATTTTACCACTATGTAGACTAAATGCTAAAGGGTTAGACCTAAATGCTTATGGCCAACATAGGTCAAACATAATCACCAAACTGTGCCCCTGTTCTTCAAGGGAAGAATCTCCCCATCTGCATCAGGAAAGGTCTCTCCCAGTTGCTCGATTCTCCTGTAAGCATCAGTTTCAGTCTGTTATGCCTAATCCAATCTGAGCAAAGCAGGAATCAATCATAGAGCCTAGCACATTAATGAACATAGGGATCAGAAGTAAACCTTTATCCTCATAGCAGTAATGCCAAGCCTCACAACTTTGACAGTTATTCCTCAATGTAAATCCCACACTCACTAGCACCGATTATGTTACCTAATTGGATGAAATATGTGCAAGCAAATAACCAAGGTCAAAGAGCACCAAGGAATCCATGGATTTTAAGTGACTTTCCTAAAGGCAGGCAGAGTTGGGGCTTGTTATTACAGAAAATAGGGGTAACCACAGAAAAGGCACATATTCCTAGGTCCCATAAGATGACAAGATTTAAAAGAAGGAACTTGGAGATGCCCTCCCTGTTGGACCAAGTTGTGTGGGCAGATATTCTTGGGAGAGGAAAGTAGTCCTTCAAGTAACCTGATCCCATGACATGTAAGGTTTCAAAGGTGACACAGAGCATCTTGAAACTCATCCAGAAGCCTATTAGAAACCAGTTGTCAGGTGGGCCTCCGTTCAATATCCAAGAAAGGAAAACCCAAAGTCCATGTTTATAGAGAACAGTACTTTTACTGAATATGAACTGATAGCAACCAAAGGAAAGCAAGAACCGAGGCTAAAGGCATGAAAACTTACATAATAAAAGCATTCCCAAATCCCTCCCCCCAAGGACCCTGGCTGAATGACCAATCCTCAGGCCCCCACAGTGTCATGTGGGGTGCCTCTTCAGGTGGAGCCATCCATCTGGTATGCCGGGATGGTTGACCTTGAGTTGGCTATAAATAAGCCCATTCAGCTGCACAGCAGATGATGAGAGCTTTCTTCCCATTACCTACCTTTTCCCACCATGAGACATCTCCACCAATTTCCCAATTTCCATCCCCCTTCCCCCCCATTTCTATGCCAGCTGACAGCAGGCAAGTATCACGGAGGCTGACACCAGTGCACCTCACCAACTAGTGTGCTACATAGGCATAATGAGATGTGCCCATTATCTATCCATGCCTCTGCATCCTGGCCAAGTAAAACTTCTGGGTGGTCTTCAAGAGCAGTCCCCATATAGAGTGCACTGCAGCAGATCAACAGGGATGATCTGTAGAACTATGATGAAAAAAACTATGTAAAAAAAATGATATCTATAATGAAATTCATTATGTTTTGATTGTTGTTGTTTAACCCTTCGATTTTTATGAACCCTGTAATTGTATTTGATATTTACCTAAAATATTTGCCGTATTGAGTTATGGCTATGGCTTAGATCTAAAGATCCTACTTTATCAAAGATAATTCAACTTGTAAGGGAAATACGTTTTTATCTTTCATTTGAATTCTCTTGCACCTCTGAAACCAATACTTTAATATCCTCTATGGAAACAAAAAAATTATGGACATCATTTTTATGGTCCTCTTCATGTGAGCTGAAGTGCAGCAGCCGTTTTAAGGCAGGGCATATTCCCAGGCTGTCTTCTGACAAGAAATATTTTCTGAACTGCAGGATCGAAAACTGACAAAAGTGGAGCGGCAAAGATTTAAAGAAGAAGCAGAAATGTTGAAAGGTCTTCAGCACCCAAATATTGTTAGGTTTTATGATTTTTGGGAGTCGTGTTTAAAAGGAAAAAAGTGTATTGTGCTGGTAACAGAACTGATGACCTCGGGAACTCTGAAAACGTAAGTACTAGTTATGCCATGACATGGATAATTAGTTAAGTAGAACATTTGTATAGACAAAGTTCTTGCTTACATCCCTAACCCTATTAAAAATGGAACTCTACCTTCTTTCTTTATAATAGCTTGCCTGACTGTATTTCAAATTAAATCAATTTAATTTCAAAATTAAGTTTCATTTCTGTTATGTTCTCTATTGTTTTCTTCTGTGACTATCCACAGTTCTGCTTGCATTTTCTCTTCCTTTCTTTGTTTTACTTCTTGGTTAATCTTTTCCAAAATAGATGACATTATTAAGCTATAATCAAATAATCTTCCACCAATGAGAAGGAAAACACTTGATTCAAATTAACATGCTTGAATAATTAATCTGAATCATCATGCTTTATCATCTTACTGATGGTAAAATAGTAAAGTAACCTTTTTCAATATTTGTAAGAATTCTCTGTATGTTTTTTCTACCTCATGAGAAATAATAGCATTGCTTCAAATTTCAAATATGAAGCACTATTGTTGATCAACTGTATGCTGATATACATACAGTACAGTACCAATGAACAAATAGAGTTTTGCATAAACAAGGATCTCCATAGAATTGTAATTCATAGCTTTTAGCACACTAGGATTTAAATTAATTTATTTATCATTTATCTTCAATAATATATCTTCCAAACTATCCTCCTCTTAAATTAGGAATGCATTTGAGTGTACTTGACTGAAAGCTGAATCAAATAAGTCTAATTGCAAGAAGTAGATTGCTTACAAAGTGACCTGGAAAGTGTTATGAATGTTTCAGGGCCTCATTGTGCTGCAGAAAGGCAGATATTGTCCACAAGAAGAATCTCAATGCATCTGTTTTTCTCTTAAAATAATTTTGTTCCATCTCACATGTTTTTATTTTAGCTATTTGAAGAGATTTAAAGTGATGAAACCAAAAGTTCTTCGTAGCTGGTGTCGGCAAATCCTAAAAGGTCTTCTTTTTCTGCACACTCGAACACCACCAATTATTCATAGAGATTTAAAATGTGACAATATTTTTATAACTGGGCCAACTGGATCTGTGAAGATAGGAGATTTGGGTCTGGCAACTCTTAAGAGAACTTCATTTGCCAAAAGTGTCATAGGTAAGCATGACATAACATAACATGAAATGACATAATAACAGAATTGGAAGGAACCTTGGAGATCTTCTAGTCCAACACCCAGCTCAAGCAGGAAACCTTATACCATTTCAAACAAATGAATGGTTGCAGGAACTGGGTATGCCTAGTTTAATGAAAAGAAGGACTAGGGGAGACATGATAGAAGTGTTCCAATATCTCAGGGGCTGCCACAAAGAAGAGGGAGTCAAGCTATTCTCCAAAGAATCTGAGGGTAGGACAAGAAGCAATGGGTGGAAACAAATCAAGGAGAGAAGCAACTTAGAACTAAAGAGAAATTTCCTGACAGTTAAACAATTAATCAGTGGAATAACTTGTCTCCAGAAGTTGTGAATACTCCAACACTGGAAGTTTTTAAGAAGATGTTGGATAACCATTTGTCTAAATTGGTGTAGGGTTTCCTTCTAGCTGGACTAGAAGACCTCCAAGGTCCCTTCCAACTCTATTATTCTATAATTCTATACATGAAACATGATTTGTAATAGAGATCATCTTTCAAGAAATAGCAAAAGCACTTAGACTTATACAGAGGGTGGCTGCTGGTTCAGACCTGTTCAGGCGAACTAGTAGTTCCAACCAGTGGCTGAGCCAGCCAACTAGTCCTGGCGCTATCCCATCCTATATAATTACCATGTTTGTTAAGCCACTCGCGCATGCTGGAAGGCATATGCACACGGATGCCCACATTTTCTGTGCTGGGCAAATCAGTTGTTACATTATGTGACACCCACCTCTGGACTTATATGCCACTTCATAGTGTTTTACAGACACCTCTAAGCAGTTTACAATATCAGCATATTGCCCCCATCAATTTGGGTCCTCCTTCTACCAGCCTTGGAAAGATGGACGGCTGAATCAATCTTGAATCAGTCAGGATCAAATTCCTGGCAGTAAGCAGAGTCAGCCTCTAACCACTGCACCACCAAGCCTCCATTAAGTTATACCAAAGAACTGTACAAAAGATTAACAAAGTTTCATATGCTTTTCTGAGATAAAAAAAATCCTCTTGATACTGCTTTTGAAAATTTGGATTCTCAGGTTTTCAAATGAGAAAAGGTGGAAAATCCAATTGGTGTACTACCAATTGGTGTCACGGGTTTTTTGTACCAGCTTTTAATATCTGATATTAATTTAATCAATGAAGAAATGTCTCATTTTTGTAATTTCCAACTATAAATATATAACGTGAATCACTTATCTGACTATAAGGGCCAGAAGATATTTTCAGTATTGCCATGTTACTATTAAAGTTAAGGGGCCTAAAGAGAAAAAGAAACAGGTAGCACCCCTAATTTTGGCACACAAACTTGATTGTTGTTAGTTGAACCTAGATTTGCACTGAAACTTATAAAAGCTAAGTACTCTATCTGGGTGGACAAATTAGTCATCCCCCCCCTGGTTTTTTAAAAACTTGTATATTCTCTAGTCCCATTTATGAGTAGATTAATGGATTTTGATAAAATTCCACACAAAAGTCTTAATCCATTGATAACTTTTTTGAGTAGCTATTAGATAATCAAGTATCTCTTGAGATACATTATTCAGAGATACATCTCTTCCTCTCTGAATGTAGATTTCTGTTACAAAAATATCCATTTATGCATAGATAACAATGCAGGTACGCTTTTTTACAACAATGTGGGGAGAAAGCATGGATTTATTTTAATAATTCTTATTTCAGCTCCTGTGGAGAATTGAACCAATCAGTTTACTCACTAAGAATTAAGTAAATATTTAGATTTTAGTCAAATTATTGACGTTCTAGATTAGCAATTTATGTAAAAAAAAAGTTTGAATCTTTATTTTAGTTATTTCCAGTTACAATCTCTTTGCTAATTGTTACCAGTTCACTAAATGAAATGAATTTTGTTTTTATTTCCCATTCCAATTTTGAATTTGAGAAATTTTATAAATCATTTATTTGTAAACATTTCTCAGGGAATAGTTTTATTATTAATAATTTAACAATTGCCTTAAGTGTCCCATATTACTGATAGGCACAGATTGCTGTGTTTCAAAGTGCTTGATATTTTTTTCCCCCTGAAGATTTTAAAGTTCCATTTTTCTCATATATACAAAACTCTCTAAGAGAATTACGGTAAGTATCTTTCACTTAAGAGATATAGATAAAATACAATCATGTATATACTCTTAATACACTAGTAGATACAGATGTCATTGATACAGAACATTTAATAAGATGAGATTTGTATTGTCTGTATATTAGTATTCCCAGAAAGTAAATTAATTAAGGATATAACTCGCTACATATCATGGTTGGGCATTAAGTTCATTAACCTCAGTTCTCAAGGCAAAGCATGGTATTTCTTTGTCAAGGAAATAGTAAATACAAAACCAGATCTGAACCTCCACAATTCCCTTCACATAAAGGCAGGGATATAATATAAAATAAGTATGCCAATCATCTTTTGCTTTCCAGCATTCTGGACTGGCTGCTAAGAATGGCACCATGTTAACTATAGAGGGGGAAAGTACTTTTTTTTTTTTAATGCTACAGAACAAAAATGAGGAAGGAAGCCATTTGGATGAATATCAGTTATACAGTGGTACCTTGATGCTCAGCATATTTTGCCATGAAAATGTTGTCCTAGTACTCATTGTTTGGTACTCAACATACAAGCTAGAACTTGTCAATGTTGGTTGTCTTATGACTCACTACACTATTCCTTACGGGAAAATTTTATTTGTTACTCATCATTTTTGATACTCATTGTGCCTCCTGGAACAAACTAACAATGAGTACTGAGGTACCACTGTGTTCAGCAAATCAGAGCAATCCTAACAATGAGATCATTGATTTATGCTTCTTATACAAACTTATATACTGTAGTGTATCTAGAAATGTGTTTTCTGCCACATCTAGTACATGTAGTCTCCTTATTGCTATGAAGGCAACTGCTAATTCTTTTTCAGATGCTAATCCAGTAATGGTAATTGAGGAGGCAGGGTTACATTTTGCATCCAGTTTGGGAGGTTCTGGGTTTCTCTTTCAATATAGGATAGATGTCTAAATAGACATACTTTTACAGAAGAATCACCAAAAATACCTCACTGAAAGTCATACTTTTTCTGCTCAAATTTGATGGTGAACTCTTTAGAGAATAGGGACGGGGGAAGTGTGGCTGGAGATAAAGGAAGCCTTCAGTGCTTGAATTCATCACCCTTGTTTAAGCCATTGAAGCACCCATGAATTGCAGTGCTAATGGCATATGGCTAAAGAGAAGATGCTTGGATGCTTTCATTAGACTCAACAGTGACAGTTTAACCTTTTGACAGTTATCAGCTTTCTGAAAAATTTGACATTTCATAAAACATTTTATAAAAGTATTGACTTTTAAAAAAAATAATCTTGTATATTCCAAAACAAAAAGAAATATTTTCCCTCTTTTATAATATAAGAATCTGAGAACACAGGATAATTAAGGTAAGTAAATCTAAGTGATTTCTTTTTCTAAGTGCATAATTTCAGGGGTAATTTGGTCTAATGGTTAAGGCACCAGGCCAGAAAGTTTAAGGCCATGAGTTTTAATCCAACCTTGAAAGCTAGCTGGGTGATCTGGGTCCGGTCATTCTCTCACTCTCTTAGCTTAATTCACTGTGTAATGTTGTTATAAAGACAATAGGAGGAGGAAGATGTGTTGAATATGTTCACTGTCTTGAAATATTTGTAAAAATAATAAAGGTGAGATACAAATAAATAAAATAATTCTACAGAGATATAGAAGATGTTTGATGGCCACTAACTCAAACAAATGAAAAAGGAAGTTGCATTCATGGGGAATAAAATTACTTGTGTTAGCTACATAGGTATTTCCTGAATCAAAGGAATATTATTTGCTAAATACCGTGGTTGTTCGCTTCTTAGAAGCATGCAAAAGTTCACTGCAAATGTTTGTTCTGTGCATTGAATCTGCAGATATTTTCTGTTTTTTCTCCTCATATTAGATTCCCAAGTAAAAGCTTGGTAGTAAGGGATAGATCCAGGTAAACCATTAGACAATAGTTTTGGTTCCATTCTTCTAAACCATCAAGCATCCATACCTGTTCAAAGAATATGACCACTTCAATACCTTCCCCTAACGTCTTCTGACAATGGATGTGCTTATATAGGCATTTTAAAGATTTGTACAGCCCTCATATACTGTTATGTTAACATTAAAAGTATGTTCAGAAGCTACATGGTGTGACATAGCATTTTAAATTAAAGTGGGAGATCTTGAGGTCCATCTTAGGTACAATGCAAACTAGGTCACACCCCTAGGAAGCCGGCACCAGCAAGCTACTTCTAAAATATATTGTCAGGAAAATGGCAGGGATCAATACAGGTCCCTGCCATTTTGGTGGATGCCAGGAGCAAAAGAAGACTTGAAGGTACCTCCCCACCCCACCCAAAAATATCATTCAGTTATAGATGGTTGGACTCCACATTACATTGTCCCAGTTTCCCAGTTGGATAAATCTGCAGACATTTCTATGATGAAAATGAATATATGCAAATCTCAAATGAGTTTTTGTGCAAATATGCATGACACTTTGAAATTATCTTCTGCAAATATCTAACCCTTTAAAACTTAGAGGCTGGATTGTTTGCTGAAAGTCTGCATATGAGAAAAGTCTGGAAATGTGTTTAATTACACATACAAACAAAGAACTGGCAGGAATTTTGCAATGCTCAACCAGCTTTATTCATAATCAAATTCCCTGAATAGCTTATACAGAGAGACTTAGTAAAGCATGAGAAGTTGAAAGAGAAAGGAAGGACATCTGGAAGTAGCTTAGTCAGACTAGCAATTGTGCTCCTCGTCTACATTCTTTCTTGACCTTCAAAAGACAACAGTACCATAGAGAATGGATGCGTAGACTAGACATTGCTAAGAATCATTTGGAAATTCAACCGCCCCTCTCCAAATTCAGGTGAAATGTAATTTTAGCATTACATTTTAGCTGCTTGTAAGTAACGTTATTTCCAAGTAAGTGTGATCAAGTGCCCATCTCTGCCCGATCTCTAAATCCAGCATAGAATATTCAGAAACATTCCAACTCAATCAAAGTTGTATGTACACAAAATTCATTTTTCTGTTCTCTTCGAAACCGTTTCATCTCCTATATTTACTAAATTTATTTATGCAATACCCCTCCCTTCTTATTCTACCAAAGTGGCTTCCAAATTTTAAAGTACATTGAAGGGTTGCTGAAAGAGATAGGGCAGCCAAGCAATGTGAGAAAAGATGCTCTCTGTGCCAGGAAGACAGATCCCTGACAATAGGGTCACCGATTAAAGATCCTGCAAATCTTTTCCTGATGATGTTAGCAGCTTGACAATCTGATAATAGGAGAGATAAACTCTCTCTTCCTACCTGTTTGCTCAGGGTGCTGAATACAAAACCAAGCATAGTGTACAAAAATGGATGAAAATATTTTTTTTGAAAACTTACCTTATGGTATTTGAAAGTATACTAGAACACATTGGTGGGGATGGGATGGATGATAATATTAAATGTGGTGATGGACAAACCTGCCTTTTCACCCTTACAGTCATATTTTAATTGGTTGCTACGATCACAGAATTTTTCTCGTAAGTTCTTGCAGCCCGTCTTTAAAAAAAATCCTTTAGAAAGAAAGAAAAATGTGGATTCATCTGATTGGCTTAAGAGCAAGATTTTTAATATGAAAAACTAAGAGTAAATTAATCAAGTAGTTTCATATTCTCAAATTCTGTTAAATTTGACATCCTTTAATTGTAATTTAGTTTTAGCTGAAAGTTTCATTGTATTCTAGCACAATGGGGAAAAATAATGTTAGGAGCACCTTAGAAGAATAGATTATAAAAGTGCATAGTTCTATAAAATTTGGTATATGCGCCCCACATATAATCCTTTTTTTAAAAGGTAGGTGAAGGTTATAACTTTATTTATGCTGAAGAATGAGAAGTAGCACTAGTTTTACTTAATGTTTAAGACACAGAGATGGTTAGGATGATCTCTAGAAAGAAAATTTCTAAGAAGAAATTTCCTGACAGTGACAACAATTAATCAGTGGAATGGGTTGGCTACAGATTTTGAGGGTGCACCATTACTAGAGGTTTTTAAGAAGAGATTGAATAACTATTTGTCTGAAATGATATAGGGTCTCTTGCATGAAGTGGACTACACTGTAGAAGACCCCCAAGGTCCCTTCCCATTCTGTTATTCTCATAGCCCAAACATTACATATTGTGCCACTTTCTGAGCTGGAGATCCAACAGTAAAGTGGGTTGAAAAGTCTTTACATAGTCCCAAAACCCACTATGATTACATATAGTGTGCATATGGATATGGAGTGCCTTGCATTAGTAAGCATATAGTTTCAATATTATGTGCTGAGCAGGGGTGAAATTCAAAATGTTTTCCTACCACTCTATGGACCACATGGCTTGGTGGTCATGTGACAGGGTGGATGGGCATGTCCAAGTCGACGTCACTTCTTTGCCCTAATGACCTACAAAAAGAAGATATACCAATTATTATACACAAAACAATAAAA